>JAKTUB010000042.1:21880-35506 GCA_030556465.1 Metschnikowia picachoensis
CGCCGTTTGAAGCGCCTGGAGAGACTGTGTGAAATGCTGGATTTCCTGCTCGGTGGATTTGCGGATTTCCACCAATTGTTGTGGTTCGAGTTGCGATAAATCGACGCGGCGCTGGCTCATGATTTTATGCTGGGTTTTGGTGAATTTTGCAGAGTAGTATAATAAGATGCTAGATCCGGCCCTAATGTAGACCTCGCTCCGGGATGTAGACCTCGCTCGAGGCTTGCGCGTTTTGGGCCAGAGTAGATGGATGGATTTATGGCCTCACGTGCGAGGGAGCGCTATTTATTGATATGATTTTTTTCCTTTCAGTGAATGCCGTTGTGACACTTTTGCCCGGGGTTTGAAAAAGGACAGAAAAAAAGATTAATTGCTCATTTGCTCATGGAATCGTTCAAATATTGACTTGAATATTGATCGATTTCGAGACTTGAAGCGGCAGGTGGGGGGAAGTACAGCCATTAGGGCGATGACAAACTAACTAATTCTCATACGCAGCCAAGCCAAATATCCCCGCGAGGCATGGCAGCGAAACTGGCTAGCGTTTTATATAGTCATGTATAGTTTTGTGGAGAGCTAGGTATCAGATGTGTTAAGAAAAAAAAAAAAAAAATTCACATACTACCGCCCAGAGATGCTCCGTAGCGTAGGCCTTTTGAGCATCTCTGCCACATACTACCTTTTAGCGATATTGAGATCGATATTCTAGTCATATCATATTATATCATCATTCATGTATAATACATTCCGCGCAAAAGACGATTGACTAACAACACTGGCTAGTACTAGTTTGCAAGTCCATGCTCGGACCATATATAAGGCAAGCGTATTCTCGTGCGTAGTCTCATTCGTAGTATGCGTAGTCTCAATCGTAGTATGCGTAGTCTCATTCGTATAAGAATTGGATTTCATTCGAAAGACGCGAAGAGACGACGTACTCTCCAAATACAGTTCTTTGTTGATTTTTTGAATCAAAAAGTTTTCAAACTCCTGGAAAAACGTATTTTGTCATCTCTTTATTTTTGCTAGGCTTTTCATATCATATTGAGTGGCCAGTCTCGCTCGGTGCATACACGAATATGATCTTTCAAGTCCTAGCCCGACTTTCATTGAGTTCTTGAAATTTCATGAGCTGATAATGAGAAAACTCTAATCAAACATATCTGTTGTTGCTTCTGACTTGACAGAAGCATGAAAATATCATTTGTATCACGTGACATGTGGACGGATCTCTACTCTTTCAGATCGATATACTGGCAAGAACACGCCTAGGCCTCCGTTTTCGGTACCGTCAATGCAGTTTCCAATTGCTCAGGGTAATAATTTTCTCTTTTCTCGGAATTCTTCCAAAAAAAAACAAAAAAAAAACAAAAAACAAACCAGATCATTGCACGTAGGAAAATCCGTACCAATGCCCGTCTGTTTCAGCACACCCTGTGAAGGACGTGCCCCGCGTTTTCACTTCACTGGCCCTGCGAAAGTCGCACCCACATCTTCTTTACGCGTTTCATATATCTCTAACTTGAAACATCCAAATGGGGAACGACGGCGGCACGATTGCCAGAGGGCAGGATTTGCGTGCAGTGTATTCCAACACAAACACAAACATAAGCGCCAAAGAAAAGAAAAACCTTGTTGATAATCTTCAGCATGCGCTCTTATCTGTTTGCTCCCTAACGTCTTTACCTCTATATGAACACGGCCAGGCCCATGCAGTAGTGTCTGATTTCCATGGCAAACTTTATCTTAAAGAGAAACTTCTCGAATTGTTGATCCTAAAACGGACCAGTCGGCTGGAAAATGTACATAAACTTGACCACATTAAAGGATTAGGCGATATCATCGATGTGCACATTACGTGGTCTGAGGATGGAACTGTATTGTGTCCCGTGACGAGGACAGAAGCCACCAAGAAGACAAAGTTTGCGCATCTTAGGCCATGTGGATGTGTTATTTCCAGTAAAGTACTCTGCGATTTGAGGAAACACAGGAAAATCGCCGATCTGGCCGTCAATACTGATGTTTCAGATGCATGCCCCAATTGCAACAAGGCGTTTACACATAACTATGATGTAGTGATGCTCAATCCAGAACTGGACCCGGCATGCGAGGAGTTCAATCTGCGGAATTATGCATATTTGAAGGACGTGCTCCATGTGGGGCACGCAAAGAAGCATTTAAAAAAGGAAAAGCGCATACTGAAAGCGGACAAAAAGGGTAAACCGGCAGAAGGGAGAGTTCTGAAGACATGAGAACGTCTCATGTTCATTCCTAAAAGAAAAAAAGCCGTTTTGACGGGTTTCTGCAAACAATGATGAATATCAAGACTGTATAAGAGCCTAGTTATGATAGTTGAATCTCATGAAGGAAGCAAAGTCATATAATTTTACGGAAACGCAAAGTTTCGAAACTGGCTTCCCACATCAAATAGTTGATGATGCAAGCAAAAGACCTAAAAAATGCTCCATCCACTTCGTGTCTGCTTTCACAGCAATTCTACATTGCCAAAAACATGTAATGGTTGAAGATTAACTATGTACAATAAACCAATGCAAATTTCCAGTTCAGGAGCCAGCCGAAATGTTAACAAGTCTCAAGACTACTCCTTGGTCTCCTCTGAAGCACGTGCCTGCTCGTAGTCTTCCTTATTGAAACGCAACTTGTTCTTGTTCATGTGAGCAAAATCGGAGTTTGCATAGATGTTAAAAACGATACTTCCAGTGCCCACGACGGAAATACCAAAAAGGGCCAACACTGCGGTTCTATGAAAAATGTCCGTCAAGCGGACTGACAAGGGAAGTTTGGCCATGGTGGTATTGAAAATGGGGTGAGTTTGGTTTGTTCACGATGATCCTCATAAAATCGCCCGAGGTTTCGCGGGTCACGTGACGTGCACTTAAAGAAGCTTAGACTGTTGGGTGAGGGCGATGAACAATTAAAACTAAGTATTTTCCTTCAGCCTCCGTGAAGCCTATATCATTACAATTTTATTACCGTGAATAACTTCACTCGAGCCTTTTTGCTCCTACCTTAAAGTGTTTCTAAAACCTCTTGCATTTGAATTGCCCTTTTGTAGAGCCTCGCCACGTAGAGTCCCGCACTCCAGTTCCAAAGAAAGCAGAGAACACCATCGAATGTGCTTTTGAAGCGTAATGTAAACAGCTCCGCCTTTTTTCATTCTGAACTCGAAAGCTGCGCTGTTCAGCGCCGCGAAAACTCTATAATAGGTACTGCAACCATTTACCATCAATATAGCCATGCTCCACGAGCCCTGGATTCGCGAATACCAAACTTGGCAACCATTCTTTGTTACACAGCCTGAACGCAGCTCGATATTTGCCCTCAGAATCGCTTTCCAAGAGACTGGTGGCAAAATTTTCGAAAATCTCTTTACTCAATAGGTTGATAGGCGAATACCAAGGCGCGCTCGTGTCTTGCGGCTCGGTCAAGCCTTCGGAAGCCGATAAAATTGTGTCCACGAAAGCGTTCAAGTTTTCCTTAAAAGAATTAATGTCGACCTCCCCAAGTTCTGCTGCGTTTACGCCTTGTTCCTCAGGAGCACGGGTATTTTTTCGCAAAGCTTCAAAGGTACCAATATCGATACTCACGGGGAACTGGCGCGGCTGTATGCCCTTGATGATGAACTTTTTGCGTGGCTGCTGAGTTGGGTCAGAGAGAGGCACGTTCACCACCATGGCCTCAGAGTTCGGAAAGGCCAGGCTAACATTTTTGATGAAGTCGACTGCGGGAAGCAAGTTTGGCCATTTGGGATTGAACCTGTCCTTCCAGATAGCCTCAAATTGATTTTCGTAAGATTTCCAGAGCGAGATCTGAGTAACCTCCCCTGCAGTCAGGTCGCTTTCTCCCTTTGAAATCAGGAGCGGTTCATAGCAACAGCGGAGCCACGTGGTCGCCCTCAAGGGCTCAGGAAAAGTCAAGATGATGTCGTAGAGCTTCGCTGGCAATTTGGGTGTCACGGCGGGCGCGCCGTTATAAGAAGAAATTTTTTTAAATTGCAACGGTACCGTCCCGGGAACCTGTGCGGGGTCGACAAGAGGCAAGCGCGCAACAATCAACTCGGGCAACAGCTTTGCCAAGATATCCAAGTTGCCCTCGGCGTTCACAAGTTTGCGTAGCCTGTGAAGCTGCAGGTGACGCACGGACTGCTTGTACTGCGCATGCAAAGCCTCTGAGGCCAAGTACTGTTTCAAAAACAGCAACACAGCAAAGTGCAACTCATCGTCATGGACAAGCAAGCAACGCACAATAGTGCTGAGGTGCTGCGGCAGCACGGCGTCAATACAATTGTTTGTGTCGGGCTCATTTTGGTCACGTGAGCGAACACCATCGGCGCCGCCGAGGAACAAGAGGTGCTGCAAACATTTCAACACGACAACCAAAACGTTCTTGTCGTTTGTATAGGTCAAGACGACCAAGAGTTGGTGGAATAAAGGGTCATTTCTCGGGTTTTCCACGTAGAAACACGTGACTGGGTCGAGCACGTCAAGCAAGTGCTTCAATGACTCGCGAAACACGTCGCTGGAGCGCTCTAAAGCGTACAGCTTAGGCGCCGTCGCAGTGTAAAACCACGAGTTCAAAAACTTCAATGCCTCAACGGCGTTTTTCCGGAAATGCGGCATCTGGCAGAGCCACTGCTGGTTGTGCAAGTCCTGCACGGCATTGCGGAGCGAGAGCAACGCCTCCACGCTTGCCAGGAGGACGGAAGTAGGCATTTGTGCAACCGCAGTGCCGGCCTGGAGCATGTTATACGGTCTAGCGAAAAAAGACACCAACTCGGTGCCGATGATCGGATACGCAGCCAAATCAACGAGCTTTGGGTCATTACAGCTGTAGAAGGTCAACGTGCTGAGCGCGTGCTCTGTTTCAGACGCAATCCCTGATCTTAGGGACATGATTATGCGGTCCAACGGCGCCACGCCCAAATGACCCGCACCATGCAAGTCTGAGTGGGCCAACGTCAGCGTGAGGTACGCGTTGCCTGCATTGTTAGCCGCCAGGATATCCTCCTCTGCAACGCCATGTCTGGCAATGCCTTGAACGGGCACTAAAGTGGGTGACATAAGGGTATATGTGGATTTATTGAAATGGCTGTAAAAAGGGCCAGTCCGGGCGGGTAAATCAGGTCTGGAGAAGGCCGCAAATTTGCTGGTGGAAATTAGCGAGGTTTTGCGTGCACGAAATACCTTATTGAAGCTTAAGGCAAAGTCCGGGAAAGTCTATGTGAGGTTGCGTTCAAATTTGGGCTATGTACTGATGAAGCGGGTAATTCGAGATTTGGTATCACCATGTTGTTTTTTCTTCGAATGCCCGTTCAACGTGCCGGCGCGCGGTGTCTTGAATCACGTGACTCGACAGATTCGAGTATTGCATTTTTG
Organism: Metschnikowia picachoensis; assembly: GCA_030556465.1. Lineage (NCBI taxonomy): Eukaryota > Fungi > Ascomycota > Pichiomycetes > Serinales > Metschnikowiaceae > Metschnikowia > Metschnikowia picachoensis. The sequence continues at coordinate 27,277 of JAKTUB010000042.1, forward strand.
GCCGGCCAATTGAGCCGGATAGGTTAGGGTCTGATTCGAGCTTAAAAAGATTGTTTTGTTGAATCACTGGGAGAAGCATCATAATTCTTACTGGTTTTGTGAGCTCTAATTTCTTTCACACCGAATTCTGTTTTGCTTGCGCCTTCTTAGAATAATCTGAATGCTCTCTGTTGAAACAGGCGCGTTTGGTTTGGTTGCAACGGTCTAAGCGTTAACCCTCGCTTCATCAATCACTTTTTGAAGCTGACCACTTTTCACCACATGATCTTGAGGAACTTATTACCATTACCGACAAACCCCTGATATCTACGTTTTTTAAAGAAAGAAATGCTATATATAATCCTGGAACTGGGTCTGATCTCATATACAAGTAACTGCCGGTTTCTTTGGTTTCTTAATTGCGAGTATGTTTATGGTTCTACTTTCTACAACTGATCATGAAAAGCACTTCTTGGCAACATTTTGTAACCAATATGGTATCGTGGGTGCTCTGAGTCGGAATGTCCTAAGCCAACGTAGTATGTCGTATTCACCATGGATCAAGTGGTCCTGCCTTTCTTCTATAGAATGCGAAAAAAAAAACAAAAAACAAAAAACAAAAAACAAAAAATACAAGTTTACAGCCAGACTCATCACGATTGTTTCTGATTGTCAATTTTGTGGTTTTATAAGCAATATTCACTGCTGTTTATCAAGCTTCGAGTTTCTTAGAACAGGCGGTTGATCTTTCAGAAAATGCACCAGAATGCGTATCGGCCGATCGGAGTTAAAGGCAACATGAGTTTGGCTCGCGATATATCTTATTTGTTCAGCCCAAAGGTAAATCTAGACCAAGAATTGCCGATCATCGCTATACAGACACGGTTTAAAGTAATTAAATACTGAGTTATTATGTCAGATCAACAGGTTATGGCAAGAGTTGGCGTTCCTGACACATACCAGACATCATTGAATAAATAGCTTCATCTTATGGACGTTATAAGGTGAACATATCAGTTTTAGCTTTCAATGAGTTCACAAAAACTAGCCGATAAGCTTCTTTTCGCTAGTCACCGCTCCATCGATATACTGCGTGGCGCCATCACTCAAATCAGAATCATCATCAACGATTCCGGTGGTCCATGGTGGTGCTTGCGAGCATATACATAGTAGTGGAGTACCGAAAGAATACACACACCGGGCGTACTCACACGTGTATATTCATCAAGTCCTTGTCCGGATTGGTATTGACTGGAACCATGACCATGACAAACGTGTATGCAATAAAGATTGTGCATGTCCAGCCGTTGACACGTGACCAGAGAAAAGGAGCTAGATTTTTCCCGGGGCAAACTTCTCCTTCATCGCCAAAAGCCTCAAAAAGGAAGGCGTGCTCCATGCAAAATAGTTGCGTACAATGTAAAATGTAAACAAAGCGTTTGCAGAGGTGGTTCCGATGAGACCTAAAAGTCTAATCACAATGGCGGCAAACCCACCCGCGATCGCAGCATGGATCGGCACGGAAAACCTTTTGTTCACTTTTTTGATCTACAACGACATGATCAATCGGTTGTCTCTAAAAAGGCAAAGGTTTGTGCCGAAATCGCAGTTGGAATCGATGCGCCCATCCAAAAGTGTGCAAACGCAATCAAAACCATGAAAAATATCACTATTTTTTGCCTTGGAGGAACAGTTTCAAACGCATCATAAATGATTTGCGCCTTGGGCTGGCCGAAGTTCAGTCCCAAAAACAGCCCTTCGATGTCGTAGTTTTGCATTGAGAACATAGTTACAATTAAAAAGATGAAGCCCCAAACCGTGCTTACGCTTGAGGAACCGATTATACCCAGAAGAATCGTTTTTGTTGCATTCGTACACTCTTCAGACACGTGTACGTAGAAATCAAACGTGCCAACGGTCCAGGTTGCAGGAAGCCATGCCTGGGTGGGCTGTACCCACCCAATGGGGAACCCTGTCACGAGTCCGAAGTTGCAAAATATCCACAACATAAGCTGTGTTTCGCCCCGATGGCGGCGATAGGCATAGCAACAACAAAGATGATTATCAATGCAACATATACATTGATAGACGTGGTTTGGGGCCAGAAACAGTGTTTGGACAGCGCACAAGTGAGCGCAATGTGCGCCAATACGCATGACACAGATGAACCTTATTATTATGCTGGTGTAGTCCTAGATTTGCCGTCCTTAGCAATAATAGTAACCGACAATACTTCTGTAGCGAAGCCAAAATCGACAGAACAAAGCGCACCGGCCAGTGCCACAGAATTCTTTTTCCACGACAAACGAAATAGGTGTCTTTTATCTTGCCGGCGCGTAAAAGTCCGGCCAGCAGTAAAGCCCGCCATTAGTGGGCTGGAACAGAGCGTTTTCGCTCATGATTACACTGATGGATAAGATAAGAAGCGACGATATTAACCAGCCCCAGATCGCGCCCTCAGGCCCAGCAAGAAACGCATTTCTGAGAATAGAATCGATCGACGCCCTCGGGGTAGCAAGTTTACGGAGGAATACGCAACGCCAAACACTTGTACAGTCGAGAATCGACGCTTTGACTCCGAATTGTGGCCAATTTGCGCCAAAAGTTCGTTATCGTCTGAAAAAAAGCCCAAATCTATTTGCGGCTTCTGTACGTTTTGCAGATTGTTGTAATTCTTGGGATTCAGCGTGACTGCCTCGAACTCTGCTTGTTGGAAAGAATGGGCCCGATCATGATGGGAGCTCTAGTTAGGCGCAGAGAAGTTCGTGGATATCCGGTGCGCAAAAGGTTCAAATGTGGGCCAAAGGAGGCGATTAACTAAGGGAGCCTCTACTTGCTTATTGGAACCCCCGAAAAATATAAAAAATATGTGGTTGGTCTCACTGTTACATTCACATTGCTGGCGGTGGCTGGCGTATAATTAGACGCCAGAATGCGGCCCTGCGAGAGAACATCGTTTCTGGGAAATACATATAGTAAAATAGAAATAAAATAAAATAGAAATAAAAGAAAATAGAACGAAAAAGCTACACTAAACCGTGTGGATTTTCGGGTACCCAGGCAGATCGGTCCGCATAATCCACACTCTTAGCGAGGAGCATTGTGATTGATCACAAAAAATGAAACACAAAAATGACTCTGTTTACTTTGTTTCATGAATGTGTCTGCCACCCAATGTTTTCCTTTACTTGTTTGGTTGTTTGACTCCAATGTATAAGGTGTTGGGAAATTGGCGAGAGACTATTATGACAGGATAACGCTTGACGCCAGCGGGCAAGATATCAGATAAGCTCAAGTAGTTGCCGAATCGGGAAACCGCGGGTACTTGAGCGAGACGACAATACTTCGAGTAACTAGTGAGATAACCGAAACCGTTTTCTTTCCAACATGTCGGTAATGCCAGCCCAGTCACGTTCCCGGCTGCTATTGAAAGCTATGTAATTTTCTTTTCATTTCCTCAAACAAAGTTTTTCTTTGCTAGCAATCCATGTGTAAACTCGCCTGCTGACATGAATGCACGGATATACAGCACCACTTACGTGGCATTGTTGTATACGCACGTAGATTCATATAAATCAATGAAAAGACTTGATATGCGCTCTTTTTTCTTTCCGCTATGCACTCTTACGTGTTATTCAATATTTCGCCACTTCCCTGTAATATAGTTTCCCCAATTCACAACCACGCTACTTCCACTCTAACAAGGAATTATAGTATCGCAATTAGCATGTGTATATTTAGCTTGATACATTTGATTAAGGACAGGGATCTAGAATTGCCTACCTAGCTCATGATATCTCCTAATACTAGACTGAGTCGACGTGTATCGGACAATTCGCACCAACCTTCTGTTGGATTATATGCAACACCGTGTCAAATGCGGTTACACTGGTGTCGATACAAAGTGAGACGATAATTGGAAAGTGCTTCGGCCCTTGTAACGTTTTAGGACCTAATGCACTTGTGGGTATTATCTATACTATTTTTAAGCTATAAAGTAAAAGAAAAAGACGTTCCCACTTTTCTGCGGTGAAGAGATTTTCACTGCGCGACTGCTGGCTCAGAGGGTCGTGTCCATACTCCATTTAATCCTGTACCTGGGACCCTAAAAACCAACACCTTCTCGCGATTAGACATGGTTGATTTTTTTCATGTCTAAGGACCTTAATCCCGTATTTACACACCAAAAAAAGATATATTTCCTTGAAACTTAGTGGAAAGGTACGTGGGCTCAAGGAGAATACAAAAAAGAAATTTTGGTCCCTAGCAGGATCGAACTGCTGATCTTGGCGTATATAATATTTATTAGCACCACGCCTTAACCAACTGGGCCAAGGGACCTTTGTTGTATGGTATCTTTTTAAATTTGATAACCGCACGTTACGGTAAAGCTGAAAATCGGGCCCTGTGCCTGCATATAGACCAAATGTGAGAACATGTGTAAACATGTGTAATGAGCAGGAGCGTTAGACATGATTTAGACATGAGTTAGATATGTCACTGGACCCTCGCGCAGGCACCAAAAAGCGGTCCCCGGGACCAAATCAGGCACTTTTTTTTATTCTTATTCCTTAGATAATTTTCATTTTTTGCGCACGTTTAGCTCTTAATTTTTTGTTTTTTTTTTCCAAAGACATATTTTGAGATATATATATATCTCAAGACACTCTCTGAACGTTCTTTTTTCAATGAATATCTTCATTATGAACTGAAGGATGTGCATTGTAAGCATATGTCCAAATTTCTCCATGCGTAAACTAAGTTTGGCCGTCTACTTATAGAAGGTGGCAAGACGATGTAATCGAGTGGAATTTTAGGTTTTTTTCTGGTTTTCGGGAAAACAAAAATTATTGAACTCAAGATTTCAATCTGTAAAAAAAATGATCCATACGCACAAGATAATTGAAAAGAGTCCGTGCTCTTGTCAGGGTCCGTCCCATTTCCTACATAAGCCAATGTGTCATAAAAGAACACTCGTCGTAAGTGCAGCAGGCTAAGTTGATGAAAAGCTCGGGAGAATGGGGAAATGGCAACAAAGACCTTATAGTCGGCTTCCTTGAATTTTCTTCTATTTTTTCTATTTTTTCTTTTTTTTGCCTGTTTCATCCTGTTTTGCACATCTCTTTATAGAAGGAAAAGCCAGGCTTGCTTACCTTTCTCTCCACAAAACTACGTAATTATAGAGAGCCTCTAGGCAGTTTTGCACATAATTTAAATATATTGGCGTGGCGTGGCCGTGCCTCTCCCTTTTTCCTTGACGGATGAGTTTGAATCTGTATAGTTACTGGTCTTGAGCGATGCTCGCACTCTCTATATTCGAATAAACAATGTAAAAAAAGGGGGCGAAATCTTATTTTAGTTAATTTATTATCCCCCCTAGTGGCTGTCCTTCGTCCACCTGCCGCTGAGACTCTTACTATAAACGTGCCAGTGACATTAGACCCTTTTTTTGCTTGATACGTCCGATTAGGGGGCCGAGAGCGGAAATTGGTTACCGAGCTCTCCGTAAAACTATATATGAGTATTTATACGCCCTAGCCGGCTTCGCTATCTTTTATTTCTTTTATTTCTCTTTTTTTATCATGATTTGCGTTGAAATCTTGGTTTGACAAGCTACATACCTGACTTACTCAGCCAATCTTGTCGTATCAAGCAAGTAACTGATTGTGTTTACTTTAGTTCTTTTTGCTTTCTTTTCTGTCTTGAAAATGGTTCGTGAGTATGTCAGACAGAAGAAAGGGGGAAGATAGTGTTGATGAAAGACAAACTTCGAGCGCTTTCGCCTTTCTTTTTGATCGGTAGAGCGAGTTATGTACTGTTTTCCAAGACGATATATATCTCGTTATTTTCTTCGAATATGAACGAAAAGTAGTCACAAAGTAGGCCTCAATAAGAAAAGGAGGGGAAACGTTACGTAGACGCCAGTTTGTAATTCAATAGTTTCAGAGACATGTACTCCTAAAGCAGGATAATTACAGGTGGCCAAGAGTGCAGAACTGAGCGCAAGCCGTAGGTCGATGTGCTTAGATCAATCACTTAACAATCAAGGGAACCCGACACAGCCTTCAAATAGCCAAACAAAGATTATCACACTCCAACAACTTGGTTCCTTGATGTGATCAAAAGACACCTCAATCGGACTTTCGTTTTCGGAATTGTTCAAACGGTGCTTTTCACTGGAACTTCCGCTCGAATATGAAATAACTTCTTTACCAAAGCTACTGTGGAATCCACGTTCCAAGAAAAGCTACTTATGCCTCCGGATCCATGCTCTTATGGCGAAAGATACATGAAATTTTGTTCGAGAAAGCTTAGTCCGGAGACATTACTCCGTTAGGTTATTTCCTTCAGGCTCATGTGTTTTCTGATGAATACACGTGGGTTGTTATTCTTTTGCCCACTCTGGGGTTTCTGTTAAACAAAGTCATACCCTGAGTCCGAAATTCATTGCCAGAAAGGAACAGTCTGGCTCACTTTATGTTCGTCTTAGAGAATCGGATTAAGACTTTAAGGGAATCGAAATTATTCTGTAAGGGTAACAAAAGGAAAAGAAAATAACAAGAAGGCTAGCGCTAAGTCCTGTTCAGGAAAGGGGGCGGGGGAGAACCCAAAACAGCTGTTATTTAACCTTTATGAAACGAGAATACATTCCAGAAGGGAAGTATGCGTACAGAGAGAGAGAGAGCTGAAAAACAGAATTGGCAATGTGTCCAGCAAATGAGACTTATTCTACTAGTCTGTAAGGTGTTCCATTTAGGCAAGTACTGTGTGCTTGCCAAGCAATGAACATTCTCTTGTTAAGGCCAGCGTGGCTGGCTACATATGAACAATCGAAAGCGCAGACTCCATTATCTGCCTTGACTATATAAATGTTGGCTTTCCTACCAAGTGGATAAGAGAGCCAGACTGGTTTTACTAGATGATCTACACAATAAACATTAGTTAGTCAGACGCTCAGAACCCGACATAGTCTGGCACATTTGTCGAATGGTTGCAATCATTTTAGAAGATACAATTTCAGAAATCGTTATTCAGTGTACAATAGTTATTTTTTTGTAACATTAGTTGGGATGGGTCTGTGCGGATTAAATTGTAAACGATAAAACTTGATGAGAAATTTTTCGTTTTGACGCTGTGTACTAGATACCTGGCTTAATACACACGAAGGCACTGGCAATACATAAGTTTGCACTCAAGATAGATCTGTGGGTATATTAAAAAGACGGGCTATAGCTGAAGGTTTTCTTACAAATTTGTCAAGTACAAATCATCTCATCCGTACTCCTCGTGAGTCGTGGACAATAAGTTGTGTAAACTTAACGTGTGACCTCAAATTGAGTATATGGGAAGAGGCATACCTGAGGCAAAATGGACGTTGTAAACTTTGCTTTTCGATCGATTTAATTTACTGTTTGAGAAATACAGTTTACCGTGGCTTGTTTGGTAGGAAGTCATGACCCCATTTCCGAACATGGTGTGAAGAAGCTCACATCGAAATGAACTATAATGATGGATCGGATGGTGAAGGAAATTTGGTAGGCGGAAAAGGCAAAACTATGGTTCCTTTGGATTCGTATGAGAAAGGAGCAAAGATAGCAGTCCCTGCATCCCAAAATTCCCCTAGAAGTCCCCAAGAAGTCCCCAAGAAGTCCCCTAGAAGTCCCCAAGAAGTCCCCAAGAAGTCCCCAAGAAGTCCCCAAGAAGTCCCCAAGAAGTCCCCAAGAAGTCCCCAAGAAGTCCCCAAGAAGTCCCCAAGAAGTCCCCAAGAAGTCCCCAAGAAGTCCCCTAGAAGTCCCCTAGAAGTCCCTTAGAAGTCCCCTAGAAGTCCCCTAGAAGTCCCCTAGAAGTCCCCTAGAAGTCCCCTAGAAGTCCCCTAGAAGTTCCCTAGAAGTTCCCTAGAAGTTCCCTAGAAGTTCCCTAGAAGTTCCCTAGAAGTCCCCTAGAAGTCCCCTAGAAGTTCCCTAGAAGTTCCCTATACTCTTTTAAAGTGGCATGCATTTTCGGCTCATCTTTGATAGAAGACCTTAGAGCGATTAGGGAGGAGTTGGGGTTTAAACAGAGTCGAATACGCCCTAATGTCATACTACGACACTTACTCAAATGGGAAGGCAACTGTGGCAATGCAGATTCTTTGCAAAATGTCGATCCAGTCACGAGTCCGTTTGTATTCTTTCCTGTAGACTTAGGTGAACCCTTAAGTATACACCAGTGAAGGAATTATCTGCATTTTGCGAGAAGAATTATCTGGTTT
>JAKTUB010000042.1:35526-53395 GCA_030556465.1 Metschnikowia picachoensis
TAATACACACGAAGGCACTGGCAATACATAAGTTTGCACTCAAGATAGATCTGTGGGTATATTAAAAAGACGGGCTATAGCTGAAGGTTTTCTTACAAATTTGTCAAGTACAAATCATCTCATCCGTACTCCTCGTGAGTCGTGGACAATAAGTTGTGTAAACTTAACGTGTGACCTCAAATTGAGTAAATGGGAAGAGGCATACCTGAGGCAAAATGGACGTTGTAAACTTTGCTTTTCGATCGATTTAATTTACTGTTTGAGAAATACAATTTACCGTGGCTTGTTTGGTAGGAAGTCATGACCCCATTTCCGAACATGGTGTGAAGAAGCTCACATCGAAATGAACTATAATGATGGATCGGATGGTGAAGGAAATTTGGTAGGCGGAAAAGGCAAAACTATGGTTCCTTTGGATTCGTATGAGAAAGGAGCAAAGATAACAGTCCCTGCATCCCAAAATTCCCCTAGAAGTCCCCTAGAAGTCCCCAAGAAGTCCCCAAGAAGTCCCCAAGAAGTCCCCAAGAAGTCCCCAAGAAGTCCCCTAGAAGTCCCCTAGAAGTCCCCTAGAAGTCCCCTAGAAGTCCCCTAGAAGTCCCCTAGAAGTCCCCTAGAAGTCCCCTAGAAGTCCCCTAGAAGTCCCCTAGAAGTCCCCTAGAAGTCCCCTAGAAGTTCCCTAGAAGTTCCCTATACTCTTTTAAAGTGGCATGCATTTTCGGCTCATCTTTGATAGAAGACCTTAGAGCGATTAGGGAGGAGTTGGGGTTTAAACAGAGTCGAATACGCCCTAATGTCATACTACGACACTTACTCAAATGGGAAGGCAACTGTGGCAATGCAGATTCTTTGCAAAATGTCGATCCAGTCACGAGTCCGTTTGTATTCTTTCCTGTAGACTTAGGTGAACCCTTAAGTATACACCAGTGAAGGAATTATCTGCATTTTGCGAGAAGAATTATCTGGTTTTTTGAGATCATATGAGATAATTTGAAATAACTGTGACAAATTTCTGAGGACTTGACACCGCCCTTATCCCCGGCAAACTCGACTAAATCTTTTGCAAAGCCGAGTCTATTGGGAAAAAGCTTGTGCAACAGCCCTTTTCACAAGCCACGTGCTTCACGACGCCTGGGAGATATAAAGCGGGCTGAAATCCACCCTTTCTTCTCGACTTTCTTCTCGACTTTGTTCTCTTCGTCTAATTAGCATAGAAATCTCTGCACAAGAATACACTGGACCGTATCAGAAGAACAATCTTTGACGATCATAATGACCTCTAAAAAATGAGTTAGAGCCGAAATTTAAGTTGCCCCTTATTGGGGTGGGAGTCAAAAAATTGCCTTCGGCTATTGCCACAGGTGCTTTTTCTTGGGAGCTTCAACCGTTCGTCATAGGGAAAAAGAGATTCATTTATTGTAATTGTCCAGGCCGTGGCAGATAATTCAAAGAAGGTTGGAGCATTAATGGGATGAACCTGCAATCGAGCGAGACCAGAATTCCAATTCATGATCACGCGAAACCTCTTGACACCAACCCCAAGCAACATCCAAGTGGTGTGGGCGAACTGCAGTCTAAAGATATCGTCAACTTATAAGACGTGGACGATGGGAGAAAAAGAAAGCGATTTGAGGCCTGAATAGAGCACCGCTCGCTGACTACGAGCGAAACGGAGTGTATTCACAGCAGGAATTTGCAGAAGCGAACAGGACTGTAGGGAAGTAGTGCCAGTCATACGCAGAGGCTGGAAGTAAAGAGCGAAGCAGAGTCTTTGGATACTACACACATTTTACCAGATTCTAGCGATGCAGATTTTAGCGATGCAGAGCTGAACGATGCAGAGACCTTAAATTCAAAACATAGTCTAGAGTTGATCGAGTTAGGAAATAATGATTTCACGCTAAAGGAAGTTCCCAAATTAGACGGCGATCTGGGAAGCATTTCCGATTCAAGTGAAGACGAAGAGAATGACTAAAATACCAGTTTCTGAACAGAATATAACTAATATTTGAATTTAATTGAGAAGGGTCATACCTCTATAAGTTTGTGACGAAATGATAGCTGAACAGGTGTTTTTGGGCGGAGACAAGACGTAGTCATACTACACAAGAGTCTCTGAAGAGATGCAGTTAATATTGTATGCTGGTTATGCCAAATTATCTGGAGATTATCTCAAATTATCTCATTTATCTGGTTATCTGAGATAATTATCTCAAATATGAGATACGGAAAAAAACTATCTCAGATATTCAAAAAAGTGAGATAATTTGAGATAACTTGAGATGTTTTGAGATATTTTAAGATAACCATCACTGGTATACACCAGGCTGGGATATGAGTAGGGCTACAGCCCTAGAAACCCTCGTTTGCACGTGACACACATACATCCTCGTCACCGTCAACCTGCATTTCCGGCCCATCGCCCGCGCCGCGCCGCACTGCGAAAAAATTCTACCAACATAAAAGGCGCGCATCCCGCTAACCATACATTTTTTTCACCTCATCACCACTCTCCAAAATGGCTACGTATGTGCCTACAAATCATCAACTTTCAGCTCTTGGCGTTTGTCCAGCTTGAGGTTTGGTGTGTCTCTTTCGGGAGATCAAGGGGCGCGGGACAAGTTTAACCTGTGGGATATTACTCCTTCTGGACTCGTTTCGCGTTTCAGTTATGACATTGCTGTTCTTTGGCTCATGGTCCTTACTATATGTGGGGGCTTTTGAACCATGTGAAAGCAATATAACACAACGAAAAATTGCCATTTTTTTCAAGAATGGGCTCCTAGGGGCCTTGATTGTCTGGCCTTTTTTTCGAAGAGAACATCCTCGTGTGATTTGCAGTCTTCTGCCGGCCAGATGTGCACATTTCAAGGATTTGCTTATTTGGTGCTCAAAAGTCGTCAGCTTTGCCTCTGTCATAACTGACCCTGTGCCACCCTCATTGCTTGAAAGAGCTTTGACGAATGTTTATACTAACCTACCTGCAGTACTTTGAAACCAGAGACTCAGATCAAGCAGACCAAGACCGACCAGAAGACGGTTGAGAAGCGTGCCGCCGACAAGGCCGTTAGAAAAGCCGTATGTACACCGAGGAGAAATTTTTGAAGATGAGACCAAATTCATTATGAAAGACTAGCTTGCACGCGATGTTGTCATTCAGTTAACCATCTTTCGGGACTGAGAAAATTTGAGCGCTTATAACGATTTTTTTTATCGTTATAAGAAAAAAATCGTTAAAGGAATTAATACTAACAAAATCAGGCTAACAAGGAGAAGAGACAGGCTATCTCCGAGAGAACCGCTGCCTACATCAAGGAGTACAGAGACGCTGAGCGTGCTGTCATTGAGGCCAAGAGACAGGCCAGAGCCACCAACTCTTACTACGTTGAGGCCGAGCCAAAGTTGGTTTTCGTGATCAGAATCAAGGGTATCATGAAGATTCCACCTAAGCCAAGAAAGGTGATGCAGTTGTTGCGTTTGACCCAGATTAACTCCGGTGTCTTCGTCAAGGTGACCAAGGCTACCTCTGAGTTGCTCAAGTTGGCCGAGCCATACGTGACCTTCGGTTACCCTAACTTGGCCACCATCAGAAAGTTGATCTACAAGAGAGGCCACGGTAAGGTTAGAAACCAGAGAATCGCTCTCTCTGACAACCAGATCATCGAGGCTGCCTTGGGCAAGTACGGTATTGTGTCGATCGAGGACTTGATCCACGAGATCTACACCGTTGGCCCTAACTTCAAGCAGGTGAACAACTTCTTGTGGCCATTCAGATTGTCTAACCCTAACGGTGGTTGGAGAAAGAGAAAGTTCAACCACTTTGTCCAGGGTGGTGACACCGGTAACAGAGAGCAGTTCATCAACAACTTGGTCAAGCAGATGAACTAAGCGTGTTGTGACGAGCTATCTTTTACTTCTTTTTGGTGGTGTGTCTATAGTCTAATAGAACGCGCTTCTTTTTCCCCTCACGTGTATATTAATTAATGTTTTGCTTATGAAAATACATTTTAGGTGTCAAGCCAGTCTTGAAGCGAGTATAACCAGTATTCGAGTGTTGGGAACCCTTGGAGCCACGAAACTGGCGCCGATTCGAGTGTGTTTTTGCTGCTGAAGTATGAACGGCCGTTTTTTGGAGTGATAAATAGAAAAGCAAGGAAATAAACCATTTTAAAGAAGCTCGTGATCACAAAATATCCTAGCACAAGGCTCACTAAACGTAGAATAAACTCTGGCGGGGTCCTATGCAGGCCCACCAATTCTTCAAGCAAATCTTTGAAAAACACGCCAAACTGGCTCGTGAAGTAGTCCCAGGGAGCATACATCCGTGAAATGAGACGCGGAAGTCTCGTCTTCAAGTTGGAGGAGTGGGCGGCTGTGGGCGTCTGGCCACGCTCCCGCTCAAGCCTTGCAATTGTCCGGGCCTGTTCTCTGATGGCTGCCTGCAACTCGTCAAGAGTTTCGGCAACAGACCTTGGCAGATTTAGGTTCATGTCGCTTTGAAATGTTCTGCTGTGCTGCCATGTTTCTTCAAGCGGGTCATTCGCTTGGTTAAACGATTCTGTCTTTCTAGACGACGATCTGGGCATTGCATAGGGGTATGCTCCGTGAATTCTACCACTAGAGTCGCTTTTTGGGTGCATCACGGCTTTTATAGAACTCAGGATCCATTTTTTGCCCTGATTCACCCACTCGGGCATCCATGAGTTGCCCTCTCCTGGGCCCCTTATGCTCGCGCCAAGGTCATTCATGCGGCCCTGAAATCTGTCGCTAGAATCGGGATACCGTCTCCAATTCGCGTCCGATTTAGTACTGGATATACCCGGGTCATGCAAACTACTTGGAATTCTCTCATAGTGGTCGTTTCTGTCTGTTCGTAGCAGACTTTGGCCTCTGGGGTCATAGGTGCCTAAAAGTTCTGCCTGTTTTGGCTCGTCCTTCACGTGCCACGCCGGAGAATAGCCAGTTGGTTCATAAGATGGCCTGTTCATCTTTCCCCCAAGAAGCTCATTTTCATGTAGTTTCACCAAATCATGAAGCATGCGGGATGAGATCCCAAATCTCGTTTCTAGAAACTCTTCCGCCGTGCTAAAGTGCACGAGTCCAAGAAGAAAGCTTTGGCACTCGCCTTTGAATAGCCGAAGTTGTGGTTTTTGTTTGAGTGTTGTGCGCAATAAAGTTTCTTCATCCAGTTTCAAAAGACGAGGCACTTTCAAAAACGACTCAAGTTCTCGGATGAAACTAAGAATTTCTGTACTTTGAAGATATTTATGTTTGTTTCTCGGCAATCTGTTCCAGCAGATCTCAATGGCCCTACGCGCAGGCAGCAGAGAGCTCTCGGATGTATACCTCATTCGTTTAGTTGTTGGAAGTTGCTGATTGAGTAATCACGTATTAAACGCTTGAATGCCTAAATTCCCTTTGTGCGTCCGCCATCATCTCAGTTATCGTACTCTGGATGTATGGACGGCACATAAGACCGCGTCTTGCAACACGCGTCTAGAACTATCACCAGTGTTGCGAACTTTCGTACATCGTCGTATTCAGGGCTGTACGAAAGTACGAAAACAGCGAATTCCCGGAAATCGTACATGGCTTGGGTGATTGTTTCCCTTCGGTAGGCGTGAAAGTGTGGGTTGTAAGAGAAAGCATGTCATCCCTTTTCTCGAATAGAGTATGATGATCGCCCCACATTTGCTGAAAATGTCTTGTGCACTGCTACTGCACTCGCTTAACGATGCCTCATTGTGACGTGGCATCATCCATATTACACATTTCTCGACGTTGTCAGTTAGCTTTTGTCACGTGAAAGCAGTGCAGGATAGATGGTGTATGCACGCCGACTCGTCTGGTTAAAAACTTCTCACTCTGCTCTCGTCAGTGTTGTTCAAAGTGCCCAGCGTATTTACGGCGTAAGAACGCGCCTTTTTACGCAGTAACGTTTTTTCGCTTTTTCGTTTACGAATACTGGTGCACGGGTGCTGTTTACGGCGTAAGTACGCAGTAAAAATTACCAAACGTTTTTACGCATCTATACGCTGGGTTTACACAAATCATATGCCCGACATGTCTTTTGAATCTGCTCCAAAGGCTGTGCGTGTGCCGTAGGCGTTCTTCTGAAAGCATGGTAAAATCCCATCTTGCTACTCAAGTAGAAGCATCGTTTGAATATTTTAGGGGAAAAAGGACTGGCCATCCTTAGCGACAACGATCATTGCAACCTTCCATTCCGTTGAGCAGCGGGTTCCATCTCAAATATCTTAAGAACGCACTCATTTGAGCTTAATTTACAAGCATCTTTCTCATGAGAGCCTTGTTTTCTGGACTTCAAAGAGGTCAGGCTCGTGGGATGAGAGGGGGCAGGCAAGGCTTTCGGACTTCACAGCTGTCTTTGATGCGAAGCGGTTGGGTTGATGATCGGGCTGCGTTTTCGATTTTCAAATGCTTAGCGGGCATCCAAAGTTTGATGGGCTACACGGAAAAGCGGTACACGTATGTGCGGTTATATCCAGGGTGAAATCAGATGAGAGATGCGGAGGCGCCACCATATTAAAAGGGGTCCTGTCTCTATATTCGAATGAACAACGGGAAGAAACCAAGACTTGCGATGAGGACGCTTGGAGCGAAGCCTGTATGTAAGTATTGGTTACTGTTACTCGCTAAAACTTTGTGGTTCCAACTTCATCCCCAGTCTTGATCGTTCAAAAGATAACAAAATTCTCGGTTAGCGCATGAGTCTTGTACTGACCTCAGGTCGTCAACCGAGTCGGGCTTAGTAAACAAGGAGTGTAAAAGAAGGAGAGCAATCGACAGTTTTTCCAATAATTTCGAGTATGGCTAGAGACGTATTTGCCGTGTGTGCCATGTCAGCACCTTCAAATCACTTTTCTCTCAGATAGGAGACGTCGTCTCAAAAAAAGAAACCGACTTCTGCTGAGGACAATCAAGATCATCGCGATACTCAAGTCAAAGGGTGTAATCAATAGCGAAGATTGTTCTGACGATCTTCTGGACTGTGAGGAAGGAGAAGTTTGAAGAAGCACTGCGATCACTGGAGAACAGGAAGAGGAAAAAGTAAAGAGAACATACCCTTAATCGACGAAGAGGATGATGATACTGATATATCAAAGGTCTTGGATTATCTTTCAGAGTAGTGTTCTTGATTGATTTTCGCATAAACCTAATATGATCCTCGTGTATATCAAGTGCAAAGCGATCTATTTTTTTGTATACCTTCATAAATTGAATGAAGCACCCAGAGAAGCCAGACTGACGACTAAAAACTCCGGCTTATTCAACATCGATGCAAATTTTAATGAGATGCAACCGGCGACCGCTGTGAGCACTGTTGCATCGTACAGCCCAATACGACGTATATGTCGGATATCCGATCCTGTACGATGTGTACGAAAGTACGATGAATACGATGGAATACGATGGAATACGAAAGTCGTGTTTTTTTACCAATGTTTTGGGGATTAATCGGCATCATCTCGATGAACGCCAGAATTATAAGCTATTCCAAATTCGGTTTGTAATCTCTTTAGACGGTCTGGTAAGTTGTTTTGAAAAATTAGTCTTGCGAAAGCTTGTCAACTTAAACCACGATTTCCATGGCAGCCGGATTTTTGCCTTTGCTTGTTCTCGCTGCATCACATGAATCTCCATCCATTTCTCCACCCATCTCTTCATCCAGCTCATCCAGCTCATCCAACTCGTCTAGCTCGCCCAGCTCGCCCCCGCCGTCAGAACTTGAGGGAGTTCCCTTCGAGCCCGATAATCTATACTTGAGAAACGCCAACATCTTCACCATTTCCAGGGATATTCGATTTCTTTTCTACGTAACAACATCATTCATGTGGGAGAATAACGACTCTGATGGTGCGGACATAGCTGGTATGGCCAAGTAATCTTTTGCCATATCAAAAAGAACGGGGTATGTGCCTTTTTTGGCTTGATGGAACTCAATGACACTCTTGTAGCGCCTATCTCTTTTCGTAGAGAGTTATAGTTCAACTTCGTTCACCTGAGCGACAGACAGTTTGTGGTCACTCAAAAATGTCAAACTGACGGATGCTTCCTCAGAAGACGATTGAGTTCTGGTCCTCACCCCACTATCTGAGGTGCGAGAAGCGCCAAGACTCTGCTTATTGTCGTAGACTCCCTTATAGCGATGGTAAGCATCTTTGAATCGCTCCTCTGCCTGAGTAATGACATTATCCGGGAACCCTCTTCGTCTGAAATAGTCGAGCGTCATTCGAGGATCAAGAACAGACGCAAGGTAAAGGCTTAACATCCGACCAGTATTAGTATCATATATAGGATAGTGTGAATAGAGTTTGTGGTAGGCTTCCCATATTCCTTTGACTAGGTACGGATTCGACGCTTCGAGGTCATCCGATGTAAAATTAATAAGTTCCTTCAAAACTTTTTGAATGTAAGGAATGGTCAAGTGAACAGTTGCTCGCTGGGAAGTCTGAAGCGGAAGAGTTGGCTCGTGATAGATGGAACGAACTTTCATCAAAGTCGTCAAGTAACCCAATTCCGATGAGCTGAATTCAAGAACATCAAGATCAATGGGATGTAACAACAATTTATTCTCGAAAGGGAAGAGAATGACCTTTCCCACAATCCACACTTCTACACCCACCGAAGAGACAAATCAGCCCAGAAAAATTCACTCACCCTGTACGAAACCGTACTTTGTTATAGACGAAAGTACGATACGATGAGCCTTCGTTTTCGTCTATACTATACGACAAGCCATCGTATTCGTACCATCATACCGCTCCAAATACGATGGTGTACGAAAAGTTCGCAACACTGGCTGTGAGTATGCTGCACGTAAAGAGAAAAAGGACACGTTCTGAAGCTTGAATTTACGCAGTGTATACGCAAGGGCAAATTTTGTATACGCAAGGCCGGCTGTGTATACGTATACGAATACGAATACGCAGAGCCGGTCTGCCGAAAAAAACGGTTGAAAACGAATAGGCACCCAAAATCGGTAAAAACGCGCGGGAAAAAACTTTTACGGCGTAAAATACGCTGATTTGTTCAACATTGCCCTGACTGCGTTGTACCTGAAATATGAAGTGATACGTAAGCATCATGCATGAAGCATGTAATTCAGGTTCAGTAAAAGGCGTAAATGCAGCATTCTGGGAGTTTCTTTAACATTTCAGCCAAGCTTGGCGAAATCGTAGGACACACAATCCTACCAAGATTAATCTCATCGCACCGCAACCACCGCAGACCACTGACAACAGCATTTAGTGCATGCGCATCGCTGTGGCGATCCTTTTTTATCTTTGCCTCGAACCAATGAATCGGGTCGTATTTGACTGTTATTTTTTGGCAAGAGCCAAAGTGAATAGTGAATGGTGTTTTGCCGTTCTCATTAAGCTAAAATCTCTTCGTTCCGAATAAGTGTTTCAATAATGCGAGCTTTCATATGTTGGCAACTTAGGAGAATGCCAACAAAAAGCCTTTGCTTAAAAGCTGTGATGCGGTGGTCAAGCAGCAAATCGACTGTACTTGAAGTCACCGTCGGCATGTATTTCTTGCTGTGTGGAACCAGCATTGATACCAGAGAGCAATTGGTGTCGCATTTGATCGATGAGCTGCGAGTGTAAAGGTAAATGGATCAAGATCTGGCAATCTGCTTGATGAAAAAGCGGAGGCGCCCCACAATAATTTGAAGGAAAAGGTGAATTCATGCGCTTGCCTAACAAGCGGCCATACAATTACAAGGAAATCCGGGAGGGGATTGTCTGTGGCGTTAATTGGTTTTAAGAAATCGCCTTCTTTGTTCACCTTGGTTTTAGTAGACTCCGTGACCAGCACAAGAACCTCGAGCGGCAAATCAGAGATATGCGCATCAAAAATGTCACATCGCAAAGGTTTTTTTTTTATTTGCGGGCCGCCACTCGTCGGTTTATTCAGCAAAGAGATATTGAGTCTCGGATCTTAAATTGGCGTGGCAAATTTTGTTATACACAGACTGGATTTTACTTCAAATAGATAATAAGTTAAAAGGAAAACTCTATCTATATATATACAGAAAATTCCCTAAGAAAACCTCCTAAGAAAAGACCCATATTTACCTCTTCGGATTTTGAGTAGTGAGAGCGCAGGAGATGCAGCCAGCACGCAATGTATGCATACATTGCGCGCGAATTCCAAATGTCAGGTACAGATAAATCGAGCAACTGCCGTGGTGCATTTTGGCCGCCTTGTCCGCGGAACGATTCAAGGGGTAGCTTTTGTCAGGTCGGAACTCACCATCCGAGAAGAACCCTTTTTTCTATTTGAAGAATGGCATGGGTGAAAAAGCTTGCTCCTTTTCGGGCTGGCGGGGTTATCGAGCTTCGCCTTGCCAGTCATACATGCCAGGTTTATTGCGTGAGTGAACTCGCGAAAGAGCAGGGCGCGCAACCCTGTGCTTGAATGACATTACTCATCTGTACTGATTTCACGTGCAAAACAGATGACTCAGCAATCAGAACCCCGCCTTAATAATAGAGGCACCATTATGCAGTAGACCAAACATTAATAAATGCGTCAAATTTACTATTTTCTACCCAAAAGAGCTAATTGAGCAAAGCTCAGGGGAAGGGCTCATGTCGCTCGCCCGCACTTGCTGTTTGATAAAGCTCATGCATAGTGTACGGATGTTGTGTTCTATTTTCAGACATTTGATGCACGGCGGGCTACTCGACTAATTTGACGAAAACACAAACGCCATGTAACACCACATCAATGACCCTACTTGAGACAAGTAGAGACGACCGCATGGCTTGGGTAGTGGTTTATTTAGTCTAGTTCACTAAGCAAACAATCCTGGATATAGAAATATCTTGGAGGAATCAGTCATCACACGAAAAGGCGACTTGGGTTAGTTCGTGCTTGTTCGTGCTTGTTCGTGGTTATGGCGAAAGGTCGAATCTGCATTGAAGATTTTTCAGTTGTTAGCTTCCATGCAGTACATCCCAGTCTGTGACTAGCCAATAGTCAAAGACCTAATGTCGTGTGCCAATAGAGAATGGATACGCATATGTAAGCGTGTTCTATATATAACAAAAGCTATATGCACACGGAGATTGGGTTGGTGACAGAACTTTTCGTCTCGCAAATGTATGCATATAAATCGCTTAAAAGCATAGCGAGGCACAATCTCAGCCATCAAAGCAGCTCATCGTAAACTCAACTCGGCGAAGTGCTTACGGTCCTTTGAGAAAGGCTCTAGTGGGTCAAAGCCACGTGCATACGAAACGAAACTGGGTTTTGGCGTTCTTGTACAGATGATGTCCGGTCAGTAATGCGAAAAGGCAAACATTGATGTTTGTGCATATGAAAGTCCGCGTGCATGTCGCACATAAGCGGGGGGAAGGCACACGGCAGCTCAGTAGTTTTTTATCGTACGATAACTTGGTGCTGGTACTTACATTCAAATTTTTCATAGTGGTATTTTATGAGCAGAACAAAGCGAAAATGCCATTTTTCAGAACGATCAAATGCTTGTTTTTATGTTTTTTGAGGGGTAATGACCTTGAACTCCTAAACTAAGCTGCATGACTTTCACGGGAGTTGAAGAAGTTCTGAGTTGTCATGTGATCAAGTGTCTGTGGCTGGCCGTCTTCGAGAAAGCTTGCATAAATTCAAGATCTAATGATAAATTCCATCTTTCAGAATGTATTCAAAGAAGGGGCGGTTCGCGTAAGAGAAGCAGTGGTTCGACCCGACGTTACGCATCATTAGATATACTCATCAACTTTTTACGCAGTTCTATCAAATTAAAACTACGACTGGGTAGACAGATCAAAAAAAGGCTTTTCTGGTGGAAAAAGTGTCAGAAGACTTTGAATCTTCTTCTTATTCAACGAGTTGTTTTAATCGGCGAAAGTGGGTAAATCGCCGCCCTGAAAAGCAGACTAGAATTGCGAGGCCCTAAAAAATAACGTGAGGTTGCGCTTTTATTCGCGACAGTCCTAAGCCACAACAGCAGACCTGAAATGTCGTGGTCCGACTTTCATGCATGTCCAAGGAACAACCTGAAGTCGCCACCCGCTGAGAGTTCCAGAATCTTGGTATTTCGAGTCAGAGAATCACCTATTGACAATTTGACCATTTCTCAAGTCCCGCTGAAACTTTGTAAGTGACCAGTATAAAAACACAAAAAAGTGGGATTAGAGACCTATAATCCATTTCTGTATCTTTTGAGGCATTTTTTTTGCGCATGCGGCCTTTTCTTTTTTTCGCCGATGCCCTTTTCAAAAGGAATGGGAGCCGACATATTCCACCAACATCTTGAAACGCGGTCCTGTATATTCGATTTGCTCATGTGCAGAAATCATTCTCGTCAACCGGAATGTGATGTAAACAAACAATTCTCAACGTACAAAAGTCCCGTTTCAAAGCTTTCAAGTGCGAATTTCAGGCGTGGAAGCGCAGAAAGTAAAGTTCCTAAAAATTCTGGAAAACTGAATTCTCTCGTTGAAGACGATTGTGCTATCGTTGAGATGACCGTAACCGAATTGAAAAAAAAAATACATAGGCGGATAGGAGCTTTAAAGCCTTGCGAAAAAGTTGTTTTCGGTTTCATGAGAGTGTCATGATTCTTTTGATATCGGCTTCTCGACGAATTTTCATCATACAGAAAATGAAGAGCTTAACTTAGCCGTTCAAAAAGAAAAGATGGTTAGTATGAAGTAGTCATCGAGACATAAGCACGACTTTGACAACCCAGAGTTTTTCATGAGTTTTCCTCTGTCGAAAATGGCAAAAAAGGCGCTCAAAGACACAGTGATAAAGCATGAGGTTACTTGGTTTCATATACAACAATTTCAAATAGTGAAACGCATAAAAAGCAAAGAACAGAGGATATGGGAATTAATGAGAGTTGAAAATGGACAGATGTGCTATTGTTCGAGCCATATTCCTCAAAGGAAAGGCCGCTCAGAAGACAGCAGCAACTGGCTAAGGGGTTGGGCTTTTGGCCAGAAAGATTTTGTCGAATGCTGAGGAGTGCATTTTCCCACAAGCTGGCGAAAGAAATGGGGAAAGTGTTAGGAAAGGTCCCGGAAATCGACCTCAAGAAATTCTTCCGCATTGCAATAGCGTGCAAGAAGCTACACAGCGGAGCGAAAGAGAATTGCAGCAAACCGTGGCAATCTTGGAAAGTGAGCTCGAGAAGATTCATTTCGGCCTCATTCACTTTCTTTGCAAATTTGAAAACCGTTGAACAAAAAAGGAGTATTTTGAGTTGGTCAAATCTAAACTAAGTAAGTGGTATTCGACAGGCCAAACAGAGGAATTGTGGTATATGTATCTTGCAACACCCACGAAGTGTCAGCTTTTACAGCGAGAATATTAGTCAGTGAAAATGAGATTTTATCTATATTATACATATAGTCATCTTGACAAACAACACTGTTAATTACATCATTTTCGTCGAAGAATGATCCAAGCGTAGTATTGGTCAACTATCTTCCATGACGTGACAATGCAAGATCAGAGAGTTGTCTCCATTAAGAAACCGCAGCTCGTTTTGAGGCGCGACTTATGTTTAGAATTTTTCCATTTCGGGATTTTTTATTTCTTTCTTTGTTTTGACCCGCATTAGCATGCCTGAAAATAGGCACCTTCTGTCACGTGATAGCAGTGCAAGATAGAGGGTGTATGCACGCCGGCTCGTCTGGGTGAAAAACTTCTCACCCTGCTCTCGTCGGAATTAATCTCTTCATCTCTCCGAGCGTCTAGCTAGAGTAGTAAACTAGGACCTAAGTACATAGATAATAGAATCAAATAACTTCACAGTTGAAACCTTCGCACTCTGTTCTGATGACATGTCACGTGTGACACCAAACAAACCTGTACAATCGCGAATGTTTTCCCAAATACCCGACTTACATGGTCATTTGTGTCCGAAAAACCAAGTTTCATCTGTAAGCGCACAGTCGCTCGCATTGCATAAAGCGGAATTGAGACGGTAGGGTCAGGGCGTAACTGCAAGATGCATGCCGTCAAAAAAAGGAGATCATTTTTCGTTAGGTTGCTTTTTCAAAAAGTAAGGGTGATCTTTTAGCATACTTTCCCAGAATATAAATTTTGTTATTTGCCCATCGACAAATGCAATGCTACCATGAGAAGTCTAATACCCTTGTACCCAATGAATTGATGACCGATAGTCTCTAGCATTAAGAATGAAAATTCAGATGGGGGTGCAGAGTGCGCATAAAGCCTGGCCAGATCTCTTTTGAAAAGGACCATGCAGAAAAGATTGAGTTCAGCAATGTCAAAGTGGGGGCGCACCGTCAAAACTCCTGATAAAGTTTTTCACAAAAGGACCATTGAATACCTTCTCCATAAGGACTAAGCTGGTATCATCATTCCAAGTAGACCTGAAACCCAAAACATACGGTTATAGGGCATCAAAGAAAGAACTCGATGGCTCGGCAAGTCTTTCCGCTGATGTGCTCGAAATTCTTTCGTGCGTCTAGACACGCAAGATTGAATTACATTTCGCCAGATGCGCCGACTATACAGTATTTTCCGTTGTTTTCTGAAAATATTGTATTGCCGTTCGACATAAATATGTTATAGGCCGCTGTAGGTCATGACTCGGTATTTAATATATAACAGTCAATAACCGCATTTATGCCAAGGCAGTGACGAATCTAGTCACAATGGAAAATTGGACTTTGCCTTTGGACTTTGGCTACAATGATTATTACGACAATTTTTCATACTTTGAGAACAACCCGAGTGAGGAATTTGCGATAACAAATGTCCCGCAAAATAACTCCGCCCAAGTCATGCCATTCGACCCGCTGACAGGCATGGATTTTGCATCGTTTTATCCCAACAATACAAGGTATTCTGCGGAAAGTACCAGCTACGAAGCACCCCCAACTCATTTTCAATCAGCATACTGTGGCCAGCCATACCCGTTAACAACAACAACAAATTGCACCATGCACACCTCAGCAAATCTGACGGAAAATGGTACAGAAAATGTGATTGGTGTCCTCCAATCTCCGACGATTTTCAGCGATAATGATACTGGAATGAATCATAAACCAGGCAACAGTGGATACAATATTGCAAGTTTATATGGTGTGCCGGTCAGAATCAAGACCACAAATAACCTGGGAAGCAATGTGCCCAGATCAGCGAAACGACAGGCGCCGAAAAGATTCTTGTTTGCTTCACGCAATAGCACCGCAAATCTCGACTTTGAAAAGTTGAAAGAAATGTTCGAGATCATCGAGAAAGTTCTGTCTCAAGGTCAAATTATTTATGATTGTCCGCTATGCCCAAGTGAACACACGACCAAACCAAGCTTACAGGAGCATATGAAGCTGCATTTGGCCAAACGAACTTTCGACTGTCATTTGTGTCGGCGGCAGTTCAAGTTGAAACAAAACCTACAAAAGCATATCATCTGGCACACAAAAGTGCCTCTCGAATGTCACTTATGTCACAAGAAATTAACTTCCATCGCGGGCTACAAAATTCATATGGAGTCCCATTCGGGAATCACTTATGAGTGTACGCTTTGCAACAGAGAGCTTTTAACCATAGGTAGCTTTGAGGGGCACATGAAAACACACATTGAAAATAAGGTTTACGAGTGCCCAACTTGTGGTAAGAAACTTAAGTACAAGCTGACGTTGAAGGCACATATAAGGCTTCACACAGGTGAGAAACCATATGAGTGCAGCATCTGCCACATGAGGATGGCCACATCAGATATCTTGAAAAATCACATGAAAAGGCACAGGTGAGCAATCTGGATAGCCTGGGGTGTTGGAGGTGCGCCATCTTTGAAAAAGTGGTTGAAGCGAGATTGAAAGGATTTGATGCTCAGAAAGTAACGTCGATCGACCAATTAGTTTTTTTTATTTCTTTTTCTTTGTTTTTTTTGAAAGCAGTAATGATAATATTATACAGCTCTTCTTGGAATCGAAGCGATGGTGTTTTTGATGCCGCTATCACCTGCTCGCGAGGTCCACCCATGGAGGTGAAGATTAACTTGTATGCTCACTCATTTTGACCCCATTGCCGATTTTTCTCCAGCTAGATTCCGGCTTGTTGCTAAACGTTATTGAGACTGACCGTTATTTTGGCGTAGAGTCAGAAATGTGGCTGGCTTGGCACTCCCCAGATCACACACACACACACACACACACATTCTTGTATTCATCATGCCCACCAATCATCTCTCGAAGAGCATAAACTTTCACAGACTCGTCGAATTACCGGACAAGAGAAATAAAGCGAAGTCTTAGCTGATCAAAACAGTACCCTAACCACAAAACGCGACGAATCAACAGGCTCAAAGAAACATATCACACCGTTGCCACGCAAGTCCACAATTCTGAAAGCGGTTATGCTTATAGGGAAGGATAATCGATCCCGAGTGGATCCCATGGCTTGAAAACAATCAAGATCGAACTTCATGCGTGAAGGGTTATTAATGATGCATCATTTGTGAAGGCAACAATTAAAGTTTCGGTTATCACCGCATCAACAGAGGAGATAGAGTTTCTGAAACCTTGCTGCATGAACTATCTCTCTAGGACGCTTGTATGATTTGGGTAAATTGAAGGGGGAAAGCAGATTTGACTGCGGAAATGTTTCGGCGGAGGCTTTAAAAACATAACAATCACCGGAAATCAGCTAAAAATGAATCTTTTCTGAAAATACGAGCAGCCAGTAAGCAGCACTGCCAGATTTTCGGAGCTCACATGCAGTTGTTCATGCCGGCCGCGTATAATTGCTATCCATCAAAGGTTGACCAAAAGTGCGGCGAGACTGGCTGGGAATGCGTCGCCATGCTCCGTTTCTCTATATAAATGTCTTCATTTATCTTTATTTTCCTCTGTATTTTGACAATCTCTCAACTTTCATTTTGAGTTTCCCGAACCCTTGGTCTTTGCTAATCTTGTCTGCTAGTTATAGCAAGAGAATTGTTTTTCCTTTTTCACTCGGCATCCTTCAGGAGCTGTGTCAGAATGGCGGCTAATTTCCAGACCGCTATTGGCATGCAAAACCCTTTCAGACATAATAGTTTGATGAGACTTCGGTCTGATCTAAGTTTCGGGTAGCGGGCATACTTTGCAACCCCGCTAAAGATGATCATGATTACCAGAGAGCATCTCGGCATTGCCCAAGCAAAAAAGGAAAAAACCAAGCACCCCAATTGGAGAGCCTCAAATGTGAAAAAGTTCTGCCACACCGGGGAAATTCTGCAAGTTGTGAGCCTCAAGAACGACAATGACCAAGATTCTTCCAGCAAAGACAACACACATTCTTCGTATAAAATAGGTCAGAGACGAATCTGTATGTATGAGCCCGAGAGTGACTCTGAGTCAGATGAGACATTTCCATAAAGGCGGTTTATTTTCGGGTCTGCTTCACCTGAAGATGGTTTGGGTTCTGGTTTGAACAGCCCACATACGTCAGATACCCATAAGTTCGTGACTGATGATGATGATGATGATGATGATGATGACCAGAAATACGCTTCATGTGCACCATCATTGGTATGTAGTCCTACACAGCGGCAAAAAAACGACAATAGTTTTCCGACATGTACATCATCACTCATGGAAGTCACCGAGACATCTGCGTTGCTGGTGAAAGGCTCGAGAAGTGCGCTCAAAACCGCAAGTTGAATATTATTGCCTTTTCTGCAAATACATGTCCACATCCCAAAGCAAAATGAGAAAGCGTTATGATAGTCATACAGCAGTAATTGGGAGACGCCCCCAAAATGTAAAGAACACTTTGAGCCAAAGCAAGTGGTTTGAGCTCATTCAGAGAGTGCATACCTGACACCAATCAACCGCTGGCTGAAGCGTTGATAAGC
>JAKTUB010000043.1:6187-42070 GCA_030556465.1 Metschnikowia picachoensis
AGCCCCCCACAGTATTTATCTGTGTCTCTCCTTGGCTTACACCCATATGGGCTTGTTCCAGACTTGTTGCGGGCCCGTCACCTTGCGGTTCTTGCATCGCTTCCGCTAACCTGTTCGACGATTTTGCATAATCTGAACGGGCTAGTACACGTTACTCTTCCTAAATCTACACATCGAACTTAACATTGAGTTAGACGCCAATTCCGATTTCCCATAACAATTTGAGACCGCTGTACCTCAAGGTGATTGCTAGGCTTCTAACGAAGAGCTCGAGCCAACATTCAAACACATTCTGATGAACTAGATTCACAATCGTTTTCATGAACAGAGGAATAAGCAGTTAGAAACAAGAAGCGCAAGTGGTTTAATGGTAAAATCCAACGTTGCCATCGTTGGGCTCCCGGTTCGATTCCGGGCTTGCGCATTTTGGTTATCTTTTTTTGCTATTCAAATCGGTAATCTTGTGGCCTTCCATGCTGGAAGCCTGTTTTTAAAGATTCGAGTCGCGTTGACTTTGCCGAGATCTTCAAATAAAAATACAATATACAGTACCGCGACATGTGATGCTGCACACTGCACAATGAGACTCCGCGCATGACATACGAATCGAGAGAGTAAACAATGGCGTTACCTCCTGATGCTATTTTTCGTAACAATGTCACCAACAAGCGAACGTGTTCTTGCGGGTTCTGCTATTACTGGAACAGCAAAACGGTCCCTGGCCATACGATAGTAAAGGGTAAATTGTCTTGCGATTTATGTAGAAGGCCATGGCATTCTGATCCTCTGGCTCTCGAGGCTCTCTGAAACATTTGTCAATTTCGGTCTTTAAATCGTCCTTATTTGCTCGTTTGGCAACCCCAAATCCAAGAACTTGCTTCGCTGCACGCACTGAGGTGGCATCGTCATCAACTCGCATACATTTATGATATCCTCATACTTCTTTCTGTATTGCTCGTACGTAGACATCAACAAAAGGTATTTTTTATAGCTTCAATTTGGCTTTCTTTGTGTAATGGGTCCTTTAGTCATGATTAGGCGCCCGGAACTGGAATCAGGAGTGAATAAGCAACATGCGTCTGTTTTGCATGAATTTTTAGAGTCTCTACTCAATAACAAATTCGCTGAAAAAGCGCAAAATGACCTTATGTTAGAACAAAGACTATGCATAAAAGTTTCTGATGTTTTCGGGATTGACGAGACGTGATCTTTGAACTTTACGATACTTTTGGAGTTTTTTGGGTCCCCGCAAAGAATTATTGCTGCTATCCCATGTGGTCAGAATTTAGCAGGCTCAGCAATTCTTCTTCCCTGGAAACATCCAAAATGCGGATTTTGAGAAAATGAATTACTGCATCATTCGGGGCTGCAAAAATTAATATTTTGGGAAAAAATCTGTTTTGCCCAGTATTCAATCATCGGTAGAAGCAGTTTCTGGGATTTTTGCTTTTCAACGCTCGCCGACAATTACACGAGAAAGCTTTTCATGCGCTCTTTCAAGAATGGAGAATGTACAATGTAGACGTAGGGTCTTCAAGTCACGAAAAAGAAGAAGAAAGGAAAGAAAGAAAAATTGAAAATGTCTCACAGAAAGTTTTGAAGTATGATAAAGACGCTCACATTGTGGTGTACAAAGTCGCGTACAATAATAAGTGAGATAAGACTATGTTTTTGAATTGAGACAGGCAATGCGATGTGTTAGTCGCATGTATTGCAGGCCGCAACAAGATTTGATTTCCGTCTCACCAGAAAAAACGAGACGCTTTGTGTGCTCTTGCCATCTCCGCCCCGACGGAATCGCTATTCTCCCATGTGAGATGCGGAACCGCGGATAGAAGACATAAAACCCTTCCATTCTTCGTGAAGATGTAGGCATTTTCTCATTTTTGAAAAGATTTTGCCTAGGCCAAAAAGAACTTGACACACTTTAAAAGTAGAGTAATAGAATGTTTACAATGGCCGACATCACAACATTTGGTTCTATGGTCATCAACACAACTTCATTCGATCAATTGGCTGAACAAAAAAAACTGTGTTGAATAACTTGTCAGACTGCCGCTTGCGCCCACCCTTAGATGATCCTTCCGAAGAAGTATTCAAAAAAAGGGTCAAGATCATCGCTCCTTTTGGCAACACACATTCACGAGGAAAGGCGTCATAGTAAAGGCAAACAAATTGTAGATGACCAGACCGCGAAGGATCATGGACAAGCTAAATTAGGTCTCACTTTGAGGGCGCAAGGGTATCTATCTCATCAACCAAGTTGGATTCAGTGGCTCTTTAGAAGAGTCATTGTGGAACGTGACCTATAGAAATGATCCTATGAAGTACGTCGACAAAGAAAAAAAAAAAAACCAGGTAAAACAGCTGCGCAGCGCTCCCTTATATACTGCAGTGATGAACTGCGAGCGGGTAACCCACTTAATATGCAAACCTAGTGGGCTGTCTCGCTCGCACGCACGCAAGGGAGTGTCCAAGACATATTCTCTTGAAATAATAAACCCGTAGATCTTGGATCAAGTCTACTTATCATATTTTCAGATACGGCAATTGTATAGCTTAAAACAACCAGCCGGCTCCCTTCGGTTTTGAGAAATACCCAAACGTTCATGAACTGGCGTCATGTATAAAGATCGTAGTTTACACATCCATGTTCAAGATTCTGACCTACGCGTTTGCTCAAGTGCCATGTCCCCAGGCAAAGACCAATGAAATGTGCAATCTCGTAAAATGCTTTTTCGGTCATTTTGGAACGAAAATGAGCTTAAAAACAAAGAAAAGACGTCAAAAGTTAGGATCGACTCGTTCATGTTGGTCTGATGTTGACATGGAACCTTTCCCGACTTCAGTCTTCAAAGTTCCCACTTGAATATTTGTTACGACCACCAATATCTGCACGGGGGGGGGCGGTTCGACCCCGACTCACGTCCCAGGTGTCCATGCTTGGTCACCATTCCCACTCCTGCCTATTCTTAGACCGCAAAAGAGGGTCTAGGGTGGAGTATAAGTAACACGCGCAAGCGTCATCCTTTTTCAGGGCTAGTTCATTCTGCCGGGATGTTGATTCACACTCCTTACCGGATTCCGACTTCCATGGCCACCTTCCGGCTGTTTAGATGTATTAACATCTTTTGCGGTGTCTGATGAGCGTGTATTCTGCCGCCTTAGCTTCACGTTCGGTTCATCTCGCACCGCCCGTTCTGCTAGCCAAGGGTGGTGGGTGCAAACGGTCTGACAACTTATCCAAGACAACTTTCTTCTATTTCACAAATTATTTACGTCGTGCCAGGGAAGTAGCCAAAATCTGTTGATTCAGGTCGTCCGCGTACTGAAACAGGACGTAGGTGGACCAATTCATTGCCTTGACATTTGTAGGGAGATACATTCCTGAGAAATCTAAAAAACGGTATTGACGAGCCAGATGAAAAGGAAGGTGGCTACAAATACAAAGAGGCAGCTAGAGCACTCGAAGCTTTGAGGCTTGCCCGATCTAAACTACTTGGGCGTGTCTGTTTGGTAAGAGAAAATTTGCCTATCTTCAGCACCGTGCAATTGTATGCAATTGGGTGCCTACCTTAAATAAGTCTTTTTCGCAAATATAAGGAAGTGGTTTCTTATTCTCATACCCGAAAAATACACAGAGCGCTCGCTCTGAGCCTCTTCAAATTGTTATACAGCAATTTCAGAGCCTTCTTAAAGCGTTTCAGATTCTTATATTCCCTTGCAGCGCTATAGTTCAAGTAAGATAAGATAGAAGAGATTAACGGCTTCGCCCCTAATCTAATAGAATGTGAAGTGAAAATGAGCCAAAGGCATCATTCGCAGTCAAAACGAACCATGGTCCAGTCACTATCACCACGATTAACAACAGCAGCCGGTAGTAACACGAGAAGCAATAGCCAGAGCGCATCAGCAGGAACAAAAAAAAATTTCACATAATTTTCTTGTGAAAATATCGCATACATGGTGTGCGAAACATTTTGACATAATAGTCAAGGCAAATATAGCCGGGCTGTGGCCTCAGCAAAGATACTCGGGTCCAAGTAATGTACAGTTTCAAATTCTGCCGGTTAGACTTTGATATTATCCAGTTTTTTGAGTAACATATATGCCCGGCGCTTCGGATCACATTGCAAATGATAAAACCCATCACAACGACATAAGTCAACCTAAAGATAATACAAATTTGCGGTTTTGTTGATTGCATTAGAGGTTCTTTTTTTTTAAAAGAATCATCATATTATGGCCCAAAGAATGTGCTTGCGAGAAATAACCGCGATATGGCTCAAAAACGCCTTCAATGGTTTCCTTAAAAGCACCGAAACAGTCGTGGACTCAATACCGATCAGGAATGCTTTCTTGGATGCCGAAACAACCAGCCGCATGGCAATCCGTGTATATGCGAAAAGCCTGATAGAATATGGCACAAGTCTTTCTATCACGCCACCAGAAACAGTTTTACCTGTTGCCTTTGCAACATATATGTCTCAGCCGCAAGTAACACAACATCACAGTCTCACTAGTGACCGTGCAAAGCCAAGAAAGGGCCGCAAAAAATCAAAAATTTGCAACTTTTTTGTTTTGGTGAGACTTGCTGTTTTTATAAGCAGAGTTTATTCTCATTACAGAAGTAGCCACATTCATGAGCACCAGCAAAATAATATCCCAAGAGAGCCCAATCAGAGATCTTGATGACCCAGTTAGAAAACAAAACTTTCATAAGCCAGAGAAAACCGCATTTCAGTGGGGGACCCATGGTTTACAGCCAAACTTGCATGTAAGTCCTGTAGCTCCATTTATCTTTTGTTGCGGGCACCGCGGAGACTGGGTAACACCACCATTCCCACAAGATTCGTTGCAGGAATTTGGCGAGCAATAAAAAAGAAATCAAGTTTTTTTAGCCGACGTAACGTCGACAAAACGCTCTTCCGTTTCCCGCAAAAGAAAGGCTGCCATTCTACAAAGTTATAGAAAAGAAAAGATAATGCCAATGTCAGGATCGCTGTACCCGCTCAAGGTTTCGCCGATGAATCCCTGAATGGCCCGCGGCCTGGATTTGCAGCATTTTCTCCCACAACACTGCAGCAACTTACGCCCACAATCACACCTTTTTCTTTTCATCCTTTTCGTCGTTCCGTTTTCGATGATACGTCTTCAAGCCTTTCCAATGTTGTTGGTTCCTCAATAATGGTATACTCATACGAGTCTGGAAGTCTCTACTTGTTTTAGTTGCCATCACGCTGTTATATGCGGAAACCCGCGTGGATTAGGGGGCGCTATGGAAGGGAGAAAAAAGCCTCAAAAATAACCACCAGCAGTTTAGGCCCTTCTCGAAAAGAAAAAAAATGCCTGCACATCCGCAACTTTTACTCAGGGAATCCTAGTTTACGAAATAATTTTCTTCGCATTCATAAGGCTGCGCTTTCCCACCTGTCCATCAGTTTACCCCAAGCATTAAGAAACTGTCACACCCACACACACTCCTTTTGACCCCCGAAAAGCTGAAACTTAAATTTGCCCAAAAACTATACTTTTGCCCCCACAAAACATTTATTTCCAAGGACAGATTCATTTGGCAAGTTAAACCCACTTTTAAAATATTTATTATTCAGTTCTCATATTCAAACGAGACAAGGCTCCAGGTTATTCACCGCATCGCCACCAGTACTCCTCAGAATGCCTTCCGGTTCACCAAAGCTCCACGACTTTCGGAAGGAAAGGAGCAAAGACGAAATACTCGCCGCCGAAACCAGTGCTAAGAAACAACCCGACTTTTTTGCAAGCCCCTATGTGGGTCACAGCATTGCAGCGGTGCCGTCGCACTTGCTTGATCCACAACATAAGGTTTTTATCA
The DNA here is from genome assembly GCA_030556465.1 of Metschnikowia picachoensis. Lineage (NCBI taxonomy): Eukaryota > Fungi > Ascomycota > Pichiomycetes > Serinales > Metschnikowiaceae > Metschnikowia > Metschnikowia picachoensis. The sequence goes on from JAKTUB010000043.1 coordinate 12,042, forward strand.
ACACAAAACATACGAGTGGGCGCGAACTGCCTCTTTATATCCTGCCTCAGACGAGCTTTGCACCCCAGCCATTAAGCTCGCCTCTTCTGTCGACGTCATTGACGCAGAAACTGGCGTTGCACCAGCAGAGAGATCACGACAACGGCCACGCAGTCCCTTCGTGCCTCCTCCCTACGCCCGTACGTCCTTCTAATGCTGTTCTCCTAAGCGAAAGTAGGGCAAGAGGCCAATCTGTTTCGTTTTGTGATCCAGACGGCGCGGAAAAAAGTCGTCGATTTACCATTTCTGCCCAGCCCCTGAGTGCCAATTTGAATACCGGCAGCCGGCAGACCTCTTTTCAAGCATTGCCGCAAAGAAAAGTATCCTTGACTGGAGAAAGCCATCGTGCACCTAGTCGAAGCGGGTCCACACTCGCTTTTCAGGTAGCTAGTCGTTGCGATATCCCCCAAGACTCGTCACTTGCATCCTCGCGCGCTCAAAGCCCTGTTCTGGATCACGCGGCCTCTATCTTGGATACAAATTTCTCGCCTTCTCCGCCTTCAATAAAGTCGGCAGCTTCTTTTAACAGCACGCCTCTCAAGACCTCTCCCATCACCAGCAACGGATACTCGACATTTTCTCCCGACTTGCCCCCTATGCTTTCAGGGCGGAGTTCAAGACAAGGATCTGATGTGGGAACGCAACCGATTACCATCCTGAGGAGGAACTCGCAGTCGAAGAAATCGAACAAGACCCTTGTGGCATCTCCGGTGGGACCACCGGTTCCCTTTCAGGAATTCTTGTTGAAAGAAGATGACAAAAAAGTACACATTCTTTTGGCTTGCACTGGCAGTGTGGCTACCATCAAAGTTCCTCTTATTATTGACAGACTCTTCCAAATCTTTGGTACAAGCAAAATATCCGTCCAGTTAGTTGTCACAAAATGCGCTGGTCACTTTTTGAAAGGCTTGAAGATACGGAAAGATGTGAAAATATGGAGAGACGAAGATGAGTGGGCAAATTTCTCGGAATGGAACTTGAGCGCCACAACGACGTTGTCCACTTGTGAGACAAAAAAGCACAAGAATCCGCATGAAAAAATGATCTTGCACAATGAATTGCGAAAGTGGGCCGACATAATGCTTCTCGCGCCATTGAGTGCTAACACCTTGGCGAAAATTGCACATGGGATTTCAGATAACTTGCTCACCTCTATAATACGCTCTTGGGGTATTCTTCTGGGAGCCAGCGGCCAGGCTGCTTTCAAGAAGCCAATCCTCGTTGCACCCGCAATGAACACTTTCATGTACACACATCCATTAACGGCCAAACAGCTCAAAATCTTGGCTCTGAACGAAGAAGGTTTTGGAATGGAGGTCTTGAAGCCGGTGGAGAAGGTCTTAGTGTGTGGCGACATTGGGATGGGAGGCATGAGAGAATGGCTGGATATCGTGGAGACTATGAGAAAGAAAATTAAATCCATATTTGCTGAAAGGCAGGCCACAGAGGGCGTACCTATGTCTCTTGATGAACGGGACGACGAGGATGGAGAAGATGATGACGACGACAAGAATGACGACGACGATGATGACGATGATGACGACGACGACGATGATGATGATGACGACGACGATGATGACGATGATGACGATGATGACGATGTTGATGATGATGATGATGATGATGACAAATCAAGTAGAAGCATTGGTCGAAAGAGCACAGTTGAAGGTATTTTTGGCCCTGCTGAATGCGATGAGGAGAGCTTAATCAACGAGCCGAAAACTCCCAAGACTAGAACATCGACCAAGCCTACCAATGAAGATATACGGGGAACAATTAGTGCAGTCAGTGAAGAAGCAAAGACTATTCTATAGAGTATGCGTCATATATATGAATGTCACCGTTGTTTCGCTGGCTGTGTTTCACTCTAATTCTTCATATTCACTGGCAAGGAAAAGGTCATCGCGGTTCAGTAACAACGGCTCAATGAACTTGATATGCTCCTTGTCCCATTCTGCCAACTTGCAGACAATCGCGTCTTTGTCTTCTGCTTTCATAAGTTTCTTGATTTCCTGGTGCAGCGACATTTGCCGTGCCAAACTGAGATTGTAGAGCAAACTATCCACCAAATCATCGACCTTTGCGTTGGGCCGAGTCACATTTAGGGCCTTTTTCAACGCGGAGTTCATTGAAGTCGGGCCTAAACTGGAAAAATCTGGGGGCAATTTCTTGGTGAAACTCGATAAGTCGAATGGTGCCAGTTGAGGTTGTCGAAGCCAGCCATAGAGGGCAAGCTTGCGAAATGTTTTTGATTTCACCCCAGCATACAGGCACTGCTTGGCAGTATAGCGGGAAAGCCAGTAATTGACCATCTTGTTTGCGTGCATGGGCATGACCACGGTGGGCAGAAGCTTCGAATTTGTGGTTTGTCGCGCAGCAAATGCGGCGTATATCATGTGCTCCAAGCAAAAGTTAAGAAGCACGTTGGGCAAAGTGGAGGTTTTGGAGTTGGACCGAGTGCGCTGGTGTTCTATGGTGATAATGTTTGGGGTCCACAGCCCGGCCAAAAACACATTGTCCACCACACCTAGAGCCAACTTGGCCAAATAGGCTTTTGAATCGACCAACGATTTCTCGTCAGTGTGTTCGGGAGTGCCATATACGTCATGCAAGTTGGTCACGTTCCAATCCTTGATATCAGCCGTAGTGCCCGTATAGGAAACCTTGCTATACGAGAAGTTTTTGAGTCCAACATCCACCAGAAGAATATTGAATGGTTTCTTGGGGTTATGCTGGGCGGTGATGACATCAAAGAATTCGCCAGACTCTTTTATGGCACGCAAGCGCGCTGATTTGGTAACATCGGTTCTGTATCCGCAATGCAACGCCACTCGCTGGAGATCTTTTGTGGTGAGACGATTCATGAGTGTTTTCATGTAAATATGCAGAGCTCGATTCAGAGTGAGGCAAGTGATGCGCGTTTGAATCGTGGATGGCGTCTGCTCTGAGTTGAAGATACTTGTCTTGCGCACGTCCAGTCACGCGGCTGCTGTCTATTGGGACATTGAAATTTCAAAGAATTTGAAATTCACCAGCTTGATCTTTTAATGAGTGAAGCATCTAAATTCCTATGTCCTTTTTGCTCACGTCGCATAGATTGTGGAAGCATACGCGTCTCAACTCAAGGCTGGGTGCGCGCGCGAGTACCAGGGCCACGGATTGAGATTGGCCTGGAGTATACTTTATTCGGATCAAATTCGTCTTTTCGGCGCAAATCTTACTGTTCAAAATTCCAGAAACTCTTCGATTTCTCTAAATGGCCAAAACTGATTTCGGGATTCTCCCCTCATTGCGGTCTCGCTTGATAGAACTTTCGTGTATTTGTTGCCGGAGCAATCACGAGATCGGTTTGTTGGATTATATGCAGTACCATGTTGAATGCGCTAGCACATCAGTTAGTAAAATTGATGGAGCACCCAGGTTTTATAGTGGTCTCACCAAATGCAACTTGGGTCAACGTCCTCGGGTAATTTCATATCGGCCCTGACGCCTCAAGGAGAAAAAAGGAAATATTCTCGTCCACAACGGCGAGAGTATGCTCTCACAGTGGCAGCACTCTCATCGGTCGTGCCTCAACCATCTGTGTTATCGCCGCCTAAAAAACCTCCAACCTCAAGCATGACCATGGCACGGGCTTCTTCGTGAGCGTCAAGTGGAGATTTCATCATTCTGAACACAGTTCATAGTTCATAATTCCTTTCTCTTTGTCAACGCTGCCAATGCAATCAGAGCCCATCTGAGAATCGCAACCTCCGCAATCCCAAAACAGCCGCAAACAAGGCTAGCGGTGGGGCTGGCTCGGCGTTGCTAATGCTCGTGTCTTTCGTATTCGGACTAATACTTATTGGTGGAACAACCCCGGGAGACCACGTGGGCTATTACTGGCACGTTTTTGGCTCTGGGTTTGGCGTAACTTTTCTTCTCTTCTTTGCTAAGGGTGCCTTCTATACGGACTTTTCCAAGTATGTACCTGAAACCACACTCAGGCGCTTGGGTATTCGCTCTAATATCTTGCACGGCTTACTTGTTTACGTTTTGGTGGCATTGGTGATTTCTTGCGTAATGGGACTTCTTGGAGAAGATTTTAGGGTAAAATATTCCCTCATCTTCTGGGCGGAGGTTACCCACGCAGAAAGCATCCAAATTCCAGACTTCATCTGCCATTTGGATGAGTGTTTTCAAGCGCAAATTATCACGCTGGGTGTGATTTAGCTTATTATAGGCATTATGTCGAATAACATTTTTGCTACGAAAAAAGGACATAAAATAAGTCCAGTCATTATCATTGCTTACTTCATTGCTTAAGGTACTGACGTGCCGGACGTGGCGAGACAAATGACCCATTTGAAAGACGAGGGCGAGATGTCGCGGTTTTCCGAGCACATAATGCATCTTTTGCTTTTCCTTGGGCATTTTCATTTTCTCAGGCCGTTAAAAGCTATTGGTCCTTTCGGGTTCGCATGGACTGGTATGGATCCTGTCCAAAACCCTTGGATCGCCCCCATGCTCTTTTCCGTGTTGATTGCCATTGCAAATTGCAGTATCTACATGTCCACTATCGATCAAATATAGATATACATGGATGCTTACGACACATTCTCGTCATCCGCCACCGGTGGTCACGGGGTTGCAAGTTCTTGGCTGGTATCGCTGCTACATATGCCGGGCCCATTTACCATAACACCCATAGATCGTGTCAGATGCAGTGGGCCAGGACGCTTTTGGACGCGCTTGCTGTGATCGTTTGCTGTTTTGGTGATGATTCCTACTCGCGTCTCTTACTAAAAGGCTGCAGAGATCCGGGCCAGGTCCAGATTCGCCCGGATCTTGGCTGAATATAGAAGAGCCAAATTCACGAAGAAAAATATTCAAAAGAAAGCCCGAACGTGCCGAGAGCTGTGTTGAGAAGCCTGGGCCTTTTCTGGTGTATGCGGCAGCCGTGTGACCACCTTCGCTTCTTTGCTGTTATTGCATTCAGACACATACAAGATTGCAGTTGACTTCATACTGCGGGGTTAAAGGTTTATTTCATTGATCTTTGTCTGTGATTTGTATCGCAACTGTGAGAACTGTGGCGGATGATAGCTCTCAGTAAGCACGGAAGATGAATAGAGTCAGCAACTTTCTGGGTGATATGCCATTTCGGGATTCTTTGAGCTTTGACCGCTCAAAAGAGTGATTGATAATGATGCTGCTGGTAATGATGCTCAAGAAAAAGTCGAAATGCCTCTTAGGATGTCTATTATACACGATTCTGTGTTGGGTATACGACTCGTGGAAGTACGAAAGTCACATCTTATGTTCGTCACAAAAAGACCATTCCCAGATTTCGAGCCAATTCAGTCAACTATTTTTCAAAACCTTGTCGAGATGAGTAAAAATTTTTGACCAAAATAGAATGGAGTCAATCGTTCTTCTTATTTTCTGATACCCAATGAAGGGGGGGTTTTACACTTTGCACATGAACATCGCAAAACCCGTGTTTTGATTTTTGAGTTAGCCCGATGAAGGCCAGTTATGTCAGGTGAGCATCTACTCTGACATTGTGCCTCCTTGCCTCGTGTGATTGGCGACCAAAAAAAAAAGGTCTCAGTTAAAGCCGGAAAAAAAAAAGTTATATTCCTGCATACACTCGTTTCTGCATCTAATATCACTTAGCCCACAGTTTAGGCACCCGCGCACATAGCTGGTTGCACATAGCTGGTTGCGCTGAATTTAGCACACCTTGCTGTTCCCCAACAATATCGATCGTTTCTATCAGGCCTATGGAAAACGAGAGAATTTTCTGATGAAAAAGCAAAAATTTCCCCCTTTATGTGTACGAAGATCGATTGAAAAGACATGCGTATTATATTTTTTCAGGGGGCCCAGTTTTCGCTTGCTGAGTCAGACGTAGTCTGAGAAACGTCTGTCGCGTAGATTGCCGCGCGATTTTCCGAATATTCTCCCGAAGGTGGGTGTCATACGAAGCGAGGCGAATTTCCTGGTACAGCAAAACCTCTGTGATTCGACATGATCTATTGCAGAGCATATTTTGATTCACGGCGAGAGACGACGAGGGACTCGGTCAAATATTACCCGATTAGGGCTACCAGCCCTTCATCACATGTATCAAGCAAAAAATAATTCTGGCTTTTATGTGCAGTATATCCCTGTGTGGACTATTCATTTCGGCTATATTACCAAATTGTGCTTCAGATATGTTTCCGCTTTGGGAAAATCATATATGCCTGTACTCAGATATTGCCGTTCATGGGGTATGGGCTACTGGTGGAAGGTTTTATTTTCAAATGAGTCCGAGGATGAGTGGGGTAATGTTCTTCCTGAATCCTCATAGAACAAACGAGCAACATCCAGATGTTGTGTAAGTGGCAGCTGGCTCAACAGAATTCGATTTCGTGACGGCCCAACAAGTCTCTTCAGATCTATTGTGCGGGCTCCACACCTCTTTTGTTTGCCGCCAAGCAAGCATTGACCTGAAACTGGTCAATTTCTTTTTGAATTGCGAAACGCTGAGCCTTTATGTCCTCAATTCTAAAATTATCTCTTTTATAGAATCAGATATCTGAGACCTTTGATCTCTGACATGAACTTCATTTATGAGTTGACCAAATCTTTTAATGGCTAGGCGTACTAGAGAGACAGCCATAGCTGTCAACAATAGTAAGTCTCACTCATTGCGGGGTTAGTCATAGCAGGCACGTGAATGTAGTCATGTGCTTATCAGGACGTATATGCGGCCAACCGACCGGAGGCCACACGCCCCACCTGTCACTTATATACAGTTTCAGTTTAATGCGGCGCGCATTGTACCTCAACAAGCGCGAAACCTGCTAGTTTCTTTCTTATTCCGTGCGGCTCACGCCCCAAAAGAGGCGTCAAATTGGGGAGGGGCCGAATTACAGCGGTTTCATTGTACACAAAAAAATATCAACTATCCAGCTCGATAAATATATCTATAATAAGATAATGAAAAGTCAGGGGGAATTTCATCAAGCAAAGAAATACATCCGGCCAAGCAGGTCAAACAACACACTTGAAAAGCGTGAAGTGCAATTGTGAGCCCTGGGAGGTCTAATTGCGCTCCTTGATTCTCAAAGTGGTCAATAGTGCATATTAAAGCATCGCGCGATCAGGGCGAACGCCAGCATCCAGCCAGCTTTGCATAGAATTCCATAGTACACAGCCCTTTTCGATGACGACGCGTCAGTACACGCAATTGCAGCGATAAGGGATAGCCTTAAAAATGTATTGGGTCAAGAACTAGATATGCCAGCGTATGCGTTGAATCATTTGTTGGGCTGTAAGGAAAGGCGAAGTCCACACTTTGCATCAAGGGATAGTAAAATGGCGATCAAGAGGTAAGGCGAATTTCCAATTCATGCTTCTATGACGAATAGTCACGCCAATATCAGCAGATCATTTCCACCGGTTGCGGGCGTGAGTCAGTGCTGCATATTCGCTTCGCTGTTACCATAAAAGTCTCTTGAATTGGACTATCTTGTTTCAGCACGTGTGCATGAAAATGATACGATTGCATTCAGCTTGCTCTCCAACGCATGCCAAAAAAGTTGGGCATACTCCTTCTGGCCTAGGGCGGTAAACTTTACCCTTTCGAACAAACAATGGAATGAATTTCGCCGAAAACGGAAACAAGAGTGTCTGCCAAACATTTGGTTTAGAGGCCCACTTATTTCATGCCGTCCTCAATTAGCTTATTCAATGATAGGCATAATATTTTTGTTATCCAGACTTAAACAAAAAGCACAGGCTGCTGCAAAAAAGCGTGTGTGTTCTGCCAGAATGTGGCGCCTGTCCCACGCGTTTCCCCTCCGTTTTTTCCCAATTCATACCGCGGGACCACATGTGGGGAACAGTGCAGCCATTTCGGGCGCGCATATTAGAAAAAAGGATCGAGCCGCCAAATATATAAAGCCGCGCGTGTGGCCACTACTAACCGTGTCGACTTCTCTTTTTCTCTTCTTGTTATCCATACATCACTCGTTATCATGCAATTCAAGACTGTCTGCCTCGCCTTGACCGCCGTCTCGGCTGTTTCCGCTGCCAACGCTACCAACGGCTCTAACGCCACCAACGGCTCTAACGGCTCCACCAAATCCCATTCCTCTGGCGCTGGTGCCCAGATGATTGGCGCCGGTGTCTTTGGTGCCGCCGCTGCTGCGGGTGTTGCCATGTTGTTGTAAGTTTTTCCAGTTAATAGAGTAATAATAATTTTACCAGAAAACTTTCTTTGTATTGCTTCACTTCTCGTTGTTGGTCTTTGCTATCTCGTTTTTGCTATCTCGTTTTTGCTATCTTTCTCCGCTGAAGGTTAGTTGGCCTCACCCTGCTGGTTCCTCAAGCCCCGGGGATGATGCTCGCTTGACGGTGTCCAAGTTCAGCCGACTTCAATTTGATATACCCCTCGCTAGTCAATTCAGCATTTTGAAGTATTATTTCGTGCGGTCCCATTTTCCCTTTGAATATACTGATCCCGATAACGCACCAAATTGCTGCTGTCTCACGTTGATATCTACGCAACATGCAGCCATGACTAATGAATTCTCAACCTGAGCCGAGTCTTTCCAACTCTGGTCCATTCACCTAACGAGGCTACTTTTCTATATTTGTTATGTCACCATTACACAGGATTTAAGTCTCAACAGTGCCTCATTCGTGTCCCCATTCTTTGCCTGTCCAGGACTTTACCAACATACAATAGCCTTCCGTCCTCTAAGTCAGTTTCATGCTAAAACACTAGCCTGTATTCTACATAAACCCCATGTCTATTTCTTGGATGGTCGCGACTTGGGGCCCCAGTCCTTGGTCGGGTTTTCCTGATACCGCACCATTTTCAAGCGTCTCAAACGTCCCACGGTCTCGCTCTGGTCGTTGGGTGTGTCAAAATCGATGCTATCACCTGCCTGGACCGTCCGCAAGATCTTGTAACCGACCATGCCCTCGGTCAAGTTCAGATTGCTGCCCAAATCGGCCTCAAGCAGAGCAATTTTCGCCTCAATTTTAGCGCGTTTTTCGTCCGCCACTTCTGCGGTGAGTTTCTGTTTCTGTTCAGCCAAAAGTCGCTCGTTGCTGCGGCGCAACCACGCGACAGCAATTTGAAGTACCTTCTCCCACGGCGCGTCGGTCTTGACACAGTTTTTCTTGGCGTGAGTCAACGATACCTTGTGGCCGAGGTTGCCCACAGCACGCGTGAACTCGTCGATGGAAATGGGCGGCGCGCGCATGAAGCTCGAAAGCTGGTTTAAGTTGAAGTAGAATGGGAGGTCGAGCTCATTTTTGGCCAACGTGAGCATACCCTTGATGCGTTCGCGGGTGCCGTAAACTTCCAGCGAAACCTCGCTGTTGACTTCTAGCACGTCGTTGATGAAAGTAGCATCATGAAGCGCACCACCCCACATGGGCCCAGCGACGTGATACGGCCTTGTGCAAAATGTGCAATTTTCGCCAGGAATACGAGCGATCCGCGGTGTCTGGAACTTCTTGTCGGCCACGCGGCCCAAGCGCTGCTCGATGATGTCACCACACCCGACGCAGTGATACGCAAGCATGGTTTGCGATGCCAATTGCTTCACCTGGAGCGGGCTCGTGCGCACACGAACAAACACCCTGAAGTAGTAGTCGATGCTCAAGCTTAGTACGGGCTCGATCAGCTTCTTGTAGCGGGCTGCGGCCGCGGCGATCGTGCCCAAGATCAAGCGGATACCCGCCTCATGATTCAGCTCCAGCCCCATTGGCGTGTTGCCGAGATTGTTGCCGCCATAAAGAGCAAAGCACTTTTCCGGGTACCCATTGCCAGCCAACACGCCGGCGTCGGTGCAAGTGACAAGAAGTATGCCGTGGTCACGCACCAGCCGCACGGCGCTATCGATAAACGGCGCCGCGGTGCCGTAGGGGTCTAGGTCGACCACGTGGAATTTCTCCGCGTCGGCAAGCGAGCCCATGTACTTGATGGCATCGCCCTGGTGTCCCACCACTGTCTCTTCGAGATTGTTATACTGCAGACTGCGATTGATCAGCTTCACGGCCTCAGGTAAGAGGTCGTTGGCCACCACTCGTGCAACGTGCGGGACTTCGTGACCATATCGCACGGCCCTGAGCCCTGTTGCCGAAAGACCTTCGAGAATTCGAATAAAAGGCCGCGTTTCGGGCGTTTTCACGGTGGTTTCGCCCAAATCGGCAGGTTTCTCGCTAGATTCGACCGGTTTGTCAGTTCCCGACGTCTCTGTTGGCTCAACTGACTCCAGCACTTTCTGGCCAGCATCCACCTTCCGCCTCTTTGCACGGAGCTCCTTGCCACCCTCTTTCGATGCCATATACTGTTTCAGCCATGCGCGGATGGCCATCACCGAGAGGTCGCGATTGAATTGCTGAATAGGGTTGTAGAATACCTTGTCCTCCTTTGGAGCCAAAATCGTGGCTTTGCCCTCCTTCACAACGGTGAAGTCATCGACGTTGATCGACATGCGGCGAATTTGTTTGTGAAATTTAAATGCCACTTTTAGCATGTCTGGAGATTTATGCGATGAGACCCAAGCAGCGGTCGGTGCGCGCGCAGGCCGGGTCCAATCTATGCATAATGTTTTGGGGTGTTTGAGATGGACGCAACTTCCAATCAGGCATTGTGAAGACAAAAAATCTGCGGATCTAGCATTCACTTTTTTTGGAGCTACCGGCAGACTTTTTGTTGGTGAAGAAAACCATGGGCCCATTTGTGACATGATTTTTTCACTAGCCAATGAATGGATGATGCAACGCGGATTAGGCCTTCATAGCTAATCTCATCATCGAAGTACACATTTGACGATTGAGTTTCGCAAACACATCATCATCTAAGCTAATAGAGTATCAGACTTTACTCGTGCTTCTCCATGGCTCAAGACGGAAATACGGCACTTCCGGGGCTTTTCCGGTATTCACCCTCGGAACTTCTTCACGCTCCGACTCGTTATGAACATGAAACAATTATTATTCAGTCTTGGTTTGCTTGATGTTGTGGCAAGATTTTTCTAAAAGTTCGAGATCAATTTGTTCTCGGACTACGCACTGCATTACATCAGGCAAATGTATTACCATTTTCTGGCTTGTATGTTGCCTGAACATGTTCGCGTCCGTGTAAAGCAGCATACTTGACGGTTCATTTCCACCAGCACTGAAAAAAAAGCTGATTCTGGAATCTAAAAAAAAGGTTACAAATATGGTCACGGCACTCCTCAAGCTTCTGTGAAGAGGTACCAATGTGGGACATCAGTGAAGTTTTATGGAAGCTGTGGCGAGGTTGTGGTGTAAGGTCATGTGACATTCTGGAATTTGCTTCCTTGTGAAGCGAGCCATTCTTTGATATCGAGCCAAAATAAGCTAAGCACATTCTACTTAGGCTGGAACTTCTGCAAAAATACGATCTTAAGGGCAGCTCTATGTCCGTAAAGCTCAATCCGAGTCACCTTATTGGGCTCTAACTGGTCACGTGATGTGCTTGTTGCAGGAGTGCATACAGGCGTACGGTCAATGAGATAGACTTGGCCCTTGCTACCACTAAATTTTATCAAGCCCCACTTTCCCCGAGATTTCTTTAGCTTATTTCGAAATCTGAAACACAAAGAACCAGAAATATTCATATTCGCGTTTGTGTCGGCTCACTTCCCTCTATGCGCTCTTTGTTCAGTGTTTGTTTCACCAGTTATATTCCCATTCATTTGTCCTCCCTGCGATCAAACCTAAACTTCCAAGAAAGGCTAGTCATGGCTTAGGAGTTTTGTTTAATGGTCGACTCAGAAATGCACGATTTAGGGGCGATCTATTCACACTACTAAACAAACTAAACTATACTGGTCTCGTATGCGATTGGTGTGTCTCACATGTCACGTGACTCATACAATGATGAACAACGTCCATAAAACGTCAATTTCTTTGGGTGAATTGCTATACAAAATCTCAGTTTTGATCTGGAACTTTTCAAAGTTTCTGTTAAACAGCAAAAGATGTCCTTAATCACAGGGCACGCTAACTAGTGTGTGATGAATAAGATGCATTAACTTCCAGTCACGTGATCCATGGCAACCAGTCTCTTCTCGAGCGAGCCACCTCTCGCCATCTGTTTCAAACATCTGAAACAATATAAATTGGTTGACAAACACAAGTAGACAGGCATTTGACACTTCCAACTCCAAATTCCGGCCCATTTGTTTAATAACTTGCATAATCTCATAGACTCACTCACACATTCACCCATACATTTGCCGGATGTCGTCGGAGCTAATATATGAGTCCAGCCCATTAAACGATTACTCTGAGGAAGAGGATTCAGGCTACTATTCCGAGACGGGGTCCGAATACGATATCTCTGCGCAAGAGCAATGGGACGAGAGTATAAAGCAGATCACAGGACTAGTAAATTTCGTGATATTTCCATTATTGGGGAAGTTGTTGGGAAGACGAACGGCCCATCTTATCTGGCGCAAGGTTGCCAGCTGGTGGTTTTAAATGAGCAAGAATCTGGTGCTTGAGGATGTGTTTTTTGATTGGTAGCGCTCTGGGGTTATTTGACTGGTAATTTCCTTGATTTTCTGGATCCTGGTGTTGCATCATGGAGGTGATGATACGTATAGATTAAGCTAGTGGTTTGCACAAGTTAGGGAATCCTCCGGGACTTGAATAATCCCAATTGAGACATGGATCAAACGGAGTCTCTCGAGCCCAGTAGCGGGATTTCTGGGACCATATTGAGGCCTTTTGTGACCACTTCGAGACGGCGCGATCTTGTGATGGATACGGTATGGAGAAAGCTAATCAGGTCCATGTGCAGACTCTCCATTCAATGCTGCAAAGTCCGGGTTTGGTCTCATGCAGACAAATTGACCACAATATGCTCCTCAAGTATGTTGTTTCATTCACACTCACATGCGACCTAACCTACCAGAACTTTTCCGGCCCTACGTTTCTTCCATAGAAGGTATGTTGATCTTATAGTATCTCAGAAAAAAAAAAGGAACTCCGTGTCTGTTAGTTTGAAAAGACACCTCACTAGGGCAGAAATTGCAGCATGTTGTCCTGCAGGTCCAGACACCGATGGGACCAAAAGGTAAAACTGGCCTTCTTGCCGAAGAGACAGATGAACCTGCGTTGAAATCAATCATTTTTCGAATTAGCGCCCTTCCGCCACGAGAACAAATGAAATCTGATGCTGTAGGCGACCATGTCCCATTTCCAGACCCTGATCCGAGCCCAAAGCCCAATTCTATATGGTATTGATGAGATTCTGGAATTCGCCAAGCAAACGTGGTTTCACTACCGATTCCCGCAAAAGACCAACAAAAGGGTCGAGGATCCCAACGCATATCCTGTGGGAGATCTCTGCAACCAACCGGGCGTAGTCGTCTACACTGGCGATCGAGTCTAGCCCTGCAGAATGTCCCGAAAGAGACGAGAATATGGACGAGTTATCCGGTGGGCTTTTGTGCAGCATCCCCATGGGCTCTTCTTGCGGAATATAGTTTCCTAGCAGCTGTTTCAAAACAAGGAAAAGCTGTTCTAGTAGCTTCACGTTGATCTTGAACGTGAATAGCGCATCAAGGCAAATATTGATCTCAAGCTTTTCGATGAGAAGCTGGCGAGAATTGATTCTGATTGGCGAAGTCATGTTTGGGCCATTCCCGAAAGAATTCGCGTCGTTCTCGGAAGTACCATTCCGTGACATTTGATACCTTTTTTTCACTTGTCCCCCTGCATTTGCTGTGCTGCCCGCAGCAGAGCCAATATCGAAGGTTTTCAATACAAGATAGAGATTTCTGGCGAAACTGTGGTAATGCGGTGCCACGGAAAACGCCTTTTCGTCAAGCGGATCCTGGAAAGGATCCTCGCCCTGGCGGGGCTGTTTCCGTAGATTCTGCTGTTTCTTCCGGGCCCCGTTTTTCGCTTCCAGGTGCGATTTCTCCACATGGAACGTCCTGATTAGATTCCCAAACGAGATCGAGAGTTTTAGTAGCCTGCTCACGGGAACCTGGTTGTATGCTTCCCAAGTCTTTTCTGTAATACCTAGCAGCAGGATCTCCGCATAACTGAGCTTGTACATATTCATGAAATAGCCTTTTGCAGGGGCAGTTGGTGCAAATGGCACTGTGTCTAGAATATGATGCAAGTACAGTAGTTGGTCATCCACCACGCCCTCGAGATTCATTTTTTTGTGAAGAAGCCGCTGGAAGACAAAGAATATAAGATATTTGTCTGTTTTGTTTTGTTTTGTTTTTTTTTTGGTCAATCAGAAATAGGATCAAAACTGTTATTTACGTTTCTAACCAGGGTCTCAGATGAGGCCCAAGAATGTCTTGTGTTATATGCAATACCGTGTCAAACGTGGTTACACTAATATTGATGCAAAGCCGGGCGACAATTGGAAAGTGCTTCAGTTCTGGTAGATTTTTGGACCTAATGCGCTTGTGGGTATTATCTATACTGTTTAAGACTCAAAATTAAAGAAAAAGGTACTCTTTTTTTGATTTCCCTGATGAAAATCAATCTCACTCTGCGACTGCTGATTCAGCGGGTCGTGTCCGTACTCCAATTAGTCCTGTACTCGGACCCTAAAAACCAACACTCCCATGAAGTGTCTCCCTTTTTCTGACTTTAGGAAATCGTGTTCTGTGTGTATGGGATACGCTTTTTCGTTTTCAATGGTGTAGGTCCATCCTTTGGTTCGCACTCGCGAGCATGTAGTAATAATTCCACCATAGTTCGGTATATTGTCATTGGCAGTGTTGTATCGTACAGTCAGTGTACGACGTACATGTCGTATATTCGATGAGTGGGCCATCGTTTTCGGATACGGGTGTACGATCATGTACGAGATGTACCCAAGTACGCAAGTAAGATGGAATACGAGAGTCGTGTTTTACCAAAGTTTTTGGGGATGAATTAGTTTCATCTCGATGCATCATCTCGACGAACGCCAGAAATCTGAGCTATTCAAGGTTTGTTTTGTAATCTCGTTCTATAGTGTGGTAAGTTGTTTTGTAAAATCAGTTTCGCGAGAGCTTGTCAACTCGAATCACGATAAGGTCCTCGGCAGCCGCCTCTTTGCCTTCGCTTGTCCTCGCTGCATCACAAGAATCTCCACATATTTCTTTATCCAGCTCATCCAGTTCGCCACGCCTTCAGAGCTTGAAGGAAACTTCTTCAAGCCCGGTAATGTTTCTATATACTCGAGAAGCGCCACCATCTTCACCGTTTCTGAGAGCATTCATATTCTGTCTTTGTAACAACATAATTAATGCGGGAAAATAACGATTCGGCGGGCGCAGACATCGCTGGTATGGCTAAGTAATTTACTGCCACATAGTAAAGAACGGGATATGTGCCTTTTCGGCTCGAGATATCTCGATCAGACTCTTGTATTGCCCATTTCCTTTTGTAGAAAGGTATAGTTCAACTTCGTTCACATTAGCATCAGCCAGTTTGTCAGTGACGCGTGCTTCTTTAAAAGATGACTAAGTAAAAGCCCTCACCTCAAATCCTGAAGTGTTCCGAGCTTCTTGGCACTGTTCTTTTCATGGGCTTTCTTATAGCGATGGAAAGCATATTTGAATGCTCCTCTACCCAAGTATTGACATCAACCGGGAACAAAATTCTTCTGAAACACTCAAAATTCTTTCGGTAAGGTAGATGAATGAACTCTTGACCACCTTCAATACTGCTTGTGAGTCGTTTTCTATCAAGCTCATCGCCAGCAGTGACCACTCTAACGACATATTTTCGCTGCTGAACTTATTGGCGAAACCCCAGTCCCAACAATGATCTTTGATTCTAGTAGAGACTGGCCGAGTTTCTCAAGGCTAGATCGCGTCGGATTGAACCCGCATGGTCTCTCTTCTGTAATGGCGTCACACATTTGCTCACTGGAGAAAATTTCATTGCGAGAACCCGGACGCGGACTCTCCCGTTTCGTTAAAAGGACTGTTTGACCACCGCGGCTATGAAATTGGAAAAGGATTAGTGATCTGCAAAGGACAGGAATCCCATCTATGACTATAGGAAATACTGTCCCGAAGTTTATGTATGATAGCACACAACAGGGAGTCCCCAGGAACGGCAAGTGAATCAGCAAAAGCTCAAAAATTGATATCCCCAAGGAATTTTAGCTTGAAGATATCTGGGTCCCCGGCCGGCAGGGGTCAAGTCCACTTGAAAGTGGCGCCATCGAGGGTGACAGCCCTGTGAATCTCCCAAAGCCCCTGCCCCAGACAGACTTCCAAGGATCGAGTTTTTTGGGAATGTAGCTCTAATTGGGTGGTAAATTCATTCGACGATCAAAAACAGCAGCGAAGTAAGGGTTCAACATCCGGGCACTATCAGCCCTTTGTATAAGATAGTACGAATAGAGTTTGGCGTAGGCCTGCCGTATCCTTGAACAAGGTTTGGAACTCAATACTCTAAAGTCGTCAAAATTCAGCCTCTGTAGTTTCTTCATACATTGTCAATGTAGGCCAAATTCGAAAGAATAGTTTTTCGCTTAAAGGAATAAAGCTGTAGTGTTATCCAACACAAGTGACGCACGTCTGGGGTATCGTCATCTATAGTGCCACAAATTTCAGCCGTTGATCTGAAATTTGTTAGGAAATAAAGTGATAGCGTTAAGAAAAGTGTATCTCAAATGGCGCCAAGTCCTAATGAGATGCCATCTGGCGATTGCAACAGCAGTTCCCGAGCCAAATCCAGCTAATGTGGGGCGATTCCTACACCCACCGGAAACACGAATTCGCCCAAGACGCCCAAAAATATACACTATCCCTGTACGAAATCTTACCTTGGTTTTGACGAAAATACGACTTGACGTGTCTTCGTTTTTGTCTGTACGATTTCAGAACCCGCTGGTTTCGTAATTTCGTACATCCATGACTACGACAGTGTACGAAAAGTTCGCACAACTACACGACAAGCTGAATTCAGTTGGTGGCTATATATAGGAAACCTTCCCAAAGAGTGGGTACACCGACACATATTTCGACGAATCAATCTATGTATTTGATCAGATTGATCCTTGTAAAAAGACGGAAAGGATATGGAAATAACAAATTCACGCCACGTCCCAATCGAGCTCTTTTTGTTTATGTATTTTTTTCCTTTTCGTACCCGGCCTCGGCTCCACCCTGGTTTTCGCGGCCCGAGCACATTAATCGGCATCTCTGGCTCTGGTATTCAGGCCCTATATATCTCCCATCTCCACGCCAATGTCTCGTTACACACGCCTTCGTTTCTACCAATGGCCGTGTTTTTAATTACGCTTCTCGTGGTCGCACTATTAGTCTTGGTGCTTGTGTTTGGCGATTCTCCCGCCTTTAGAAATACCCCGCTACAAAAAGTGCATCGCTTGCTCATACTTATAAACGGCAAGGTCTTCTACTATGCCACCGCTAGCCCGTCGTTATACGCAGCTATCCGCTGGACGGCGCCCATAGGTTATTGTATAGTTGTTGGTGTATGCGTCTTCCAGTTTTTTAGCCACGTTTACCCATATTTGGAAATCCAGAGCGTTCCCGGCCATTCTCTATTTATTGTCATATCGATCGCGTTGATCATACTTAGCACAGAACTCCTAACGTTCTCCAACCCAGGGTTCGCAGATGCTGGTACTGTTGACGATGCAGTTTCGAAGTATCCTGCAAACAAGTTGATTTTTTTCTCCGGCAAAACCTGCCTTACTTGCCAGTTGCCGAAACCTGCTCGCTCGAAACACTGCTCTGTGTGCAATAGGTGTGTTTACGTCTACGACCACCACTGCATTTTTGTGAACAATTGTGTGGGCGAGAAAAACTACCGCTGGTTCATTGCGTTTTTGGCGTCCAATGTCAACTTTTTGCTTTATGGCGGGTATTTGTGCCGAATGCTTTTGGTCACGCAACCAAGAAAAAAAGGCTGGTGGGCTTCTGTGACGCGGACAACACGGGCCAACAAAGTGGCAGGCACGTTGTTTCTTTTGGCGAGCATTTTCGCCGTCATGGTATTTCTTTTCACGGCTCTACATTTCCGGTACATGTACTTGGGAGTGACTACAAACGAGGCTGATAAATGGGGCGAGATCGAGCACTTAGTCTCGCTAGGTTTACTTTATCAGGTGGAAGAAACAGGTGTGTATGTGGAGCAGGCCACTGTGAAAGACGATAACG
Organism: Metschnikowia picachoensis; assembly: GCA_030556465.1. NCBI lineage: Eukaryota > Fungi > Ascomycota > Pichiomycetes > Serinales > Metschnikowiaceae > Metschnikowia > Metschnikowia picachoensis. Next base: position 30,257 of record JAKTUB010000043.1, read on the forward strand.
GGGCCTTTTCCCGAGTGTACATTCTGCTCGATGATCAGCGAATCTTGTTTCTGGATTCCGATATGGCTAAACGACAATATGCGTTGCGTAAAATTGAACTGGTGGATACCGACTTGGAGAATATATACGATAGAGGGTTTGCGAGGAACATGAAAGACCGGCTTTTCCCCATGAGTGAGTGAGTGAGTGGTGATTGTTTTTTTTTTCTTTCTTTTTCTTTTCTTTTTTGGAATGTAATGTTTTGCTCAGTATTTCATAGACGACAAAAAAGGAACGGAAGTCACTCGATTGTGAATGATCTACAGTGTTTTGACTTGGATTTTCACCTGCTTTCTCAATAGTAAACCACAATTTAACCTCTTTTCAAGATCTCACAAGAACAAGATGGATGGATTCGCAACAAAAAACTGGCACGCTAACGACTTTTCCAAATTTAAAACGTCAGAAAGATTGGCGTTTGGACGAGTCTTTGGTGGCCCCCTTCTTTGTTTGTGAGAAAACACTAGTTATCGACTTAAACAGAACCCTTTGATCTGCAGCATCCAAAAGGTCCTCGCGAGCTAGCGACGGCAAAAGTCCGCTTTTTAAAATCTTTGTTTGAAAATGTTCTTTAGTTTCTATGGTGTAATATATCCGTTTCTATCTTGAAGTATCTATGGAAATGCCCTTTCATGAAAAACTTGGATTTTGATTTAGCATTTCTAATTTGAAGATGGTGAAAATATAAATCGAAGAGAAACGATCTAAAGTTGTGCAAAAATAACTGAGAATTGGGACTGCTGCAGAGTCAGAGAAATCAATAATGAATGACTTAAATGAATTTGCTCAAAATATTGAACCCTAACGGTGCCTAAGAATTTGAGAGACTCTAAAAGCTAGTATAGAGTAAAAAAGAACAAACTAAGAAAAGGTATCAGTGAGGAAAAGTGATTTCTCGATCTCTTAATGCTGAACGCTCACCCAAAAGGGACAGCACAGGCCCATGACCAAAAGCTATCCGTGGCCAAGGAGTATACTCTAAAAAGTATGCTTCCCCTCTCCCATCATCCGTATACCGTATATCTATTCGTAGCCGCGAGTTAGACGCTTTAATGGTCAATCTTCAGATACCTTAGTCATTATCGAAAGCGTGTATGTGAGTGAGCGGTATTTGATGAACATAGACAAGAAGGCAATAAAACTACCCTAGTGGCCTTCTCAGCATACACGGGGACAAGACAGAAAAAGCAAAATGACTCAATAGATGTGATTGTGAGTCACGTGGACAAACTATGAAAGCCTAATATCTTTTGGAAAATTTAAGTACGCTTCCTATCCCCACTAATACGATGAGATCAAGCATATGGCGGCCACAACGCCTAATCCCCGGGAAGTAGCCTTAAGACTCGTTTCGGAACATCAATCGCTCTGCGGTATTTGATGATAGGTGAATTTAAGTATTTCAGTGAGTCGAAAGTTGGCGTCTGTGTTACTGCAGGCTTCTGTTCGGTTGCCATGACATGTCTCATAAACTCGGCTCTATTACCAGCTTTGATCCCGTTTGATTCCAATACCGAGACGACTCTGCTTGTTGTGAGAAGGCGCCGTAGCACGCTGGTGAGGACTTGATCATTCGGCCAAAACCGGGTATGACCAAAGGCCGCCGCATATAGAAACAAACGGAACTTGCAGTTTTCTTCAGTTGTCAGAAACAATTGGTGAAGTTCCAAAGCCTCGTATGCACGCACCAAAACCCTACATTTTGCGGCCACTTCCGGAATAGAGTCTGGATTTGACTCCAGCTTGAGCTGATCCGACTCCACAATCGTCGGCATGTCATCGCTGTCTGCAGAAGTAGCATTTTTGTGCCCCAAAATAGATTTCCCCTTGTCATTAATCGACAGTTCCCCTAGCTTGGAATTGCCCATTTCAGGCCCAGTCGCGTGGTTTACCTTATTCTCAACATGCTTCACTTTCTTATGTAGCATAACCGGGGCTTCAAGATCCTCATCTTCAATAAACGACAATTTCACCGTTTGCTTTCTACGTGCTTTGCGTGTACGTGCAAGTCTCTCACGAAGATCCCCATCGTCTTTTATCTCCGAGAGGGTGAGATAATGCTTTGACGCCATTCATGGGTAAGTGAAAAAAAAAAAAAATAAAAAAAGTCGGTTTGGTGAGCGCATTGCGCCGCATCAGCAGGGCCAAGCGACGCGCACTCCGGCCCAAATCATGCTCGCCTAACGGATCGTGAAAACCAGACTAATTTTTATCGAAAACCTCGATTTACAAGTTTTGGAACGTTTAGGTTGTTCATGGATTCTCCAAAAGTCGGTTTTGGTCCTTTTCTTTGATCAAAACCTACATGGCGATTCTTAAGGGACATGTTAAAATCAGTGTTGCGCGCTATCGTAATTTATCGTTTTTCGTCATGAAAAAACGACATTACGATGGAAATGACGAAAAACGAATGACGATATTTGAAGTCATCAAGATCGTAAATGATCGTTTTTCGTAATACGATAAAATGACGATAAAATAAAGATAAAATAAAGATAAAAAACGATAAAATGACGATAAAATGACGATAAAAAAAACGAAATGAAAGGAGTCAGATCCTTCCAGGGGATACGCTGGGCAAGGGAATACCTTACCCACCTATGATACGATGTATGGACTGCTCTAGGCGTATCCTCTGAAAGAGTTGGTGTGTCCAATCTCCCTCGTCGGACGTGTCCAGTTAATAGCGCTCACGAGCATCACGTGACTATAATAGTATCACGTGAGCGGATGCCCGGTTATGATCCCTTACAAAAAACGATAAAAAAACGATAAAATGACGAATGACGATAACGATAGCGATAATTCCAGGTGATGATTCTAGGTCATCGTTTCGTAATTCGTAAAATCGTCTTTTTTCTATCGTAATTTGCAGCACTGTTTCAAATGTCCAATTTCGTATGGGCCAAAGGCTCGGCCGATGATGCAGTACGGTAGGGTATGCACAGAACATTTCGGGTTCGCTAGCGTGGCCCCGAGCGGCGGTGCAACGCCAAATGCGGCATAAAGTACGGAAAAGGTACACGAAAAGCTAACCTTGACTAGGACACAATATTCGTCACACCATGCACCAAAAAAGCCATAAAAACATGAAAGAATATCATAAGGCAATCAAGGAAGTTCGCATGGCATTTTTCCGGTGCCCGTTCACCATGGCCATTGTTATGTACCGCAGTGCAAGTGTTATTTAATCTCATCCAGTGAGACGGCCCTGCGCGGCGACGCAGTGGCGCCAAAAACGGACTTGGCCTGAGAATGCTTATTGTGAATACACAATATCGGTAGAACCAATCGGGAGAACGCATAATGGCAGATAAAACCAGGAAACTAGAGAGCGGATATGCGAATTGCGAGAACTTCTTGGAACCATTTGATTTCCGGATAAACTTTGCTGTGAAGATCCAAATAACAATATGCCAGCTGTCTTGGCACCTGAATTGCGAATATCATCTAGCATGGCGTGTCCGTTTACGACGGTGAAGTGAAATGAGAGTCCTGTGTGGCGCCGTTTTTTAGGCACTACGCGAGCCGTTTGGGACGGCGCGGGGCCTCGACAAGACAAGCGGTCCGCGCAGAAACTAGGACGAGGGAACTTCGATGGAACTTGATAAAAACACGGAAACTGTCGCTTATTTTCCCAATCCGGGCCTCGGAATTCCGCTGCGACCATCGAAACAAACTCAAAGTTACGCTAAAATCTTTGCATTTCACCAAGCTTACCTTATCTAGCCATGGTCTAGGAAGCGTTAGGATTGGCCAGGGGCCGCCAAGGGCCTTCCTGCCCTCCCCTAGTGCGCAACGCACGCCCGCTCGTATAAGCGGTTTGGCCCCAGAGCCCGCGACTCCGTGCCAGATTTTGTTCCTTCATCTCGCACTCCTGAAAAGCTCAGCTCCTAAATATTGTTATCATCTGGACCATCACAAGGAGTGCTATAAACAAGCTTCACACATACCTTTTCGCCTGCAAATTTGCTTTGAGCTTAATTTTGACACGACTGATTCTGGTTTTTACTTTTATTTATTAATCCCCGCTGGATTCCACAAGGATTACCCGCTGGCTATCCATCTCGCACTGAGTCAATTAATTTTCACGGCCCAGCAACACCACATCCCTAAAAAAATCGCTAAAAGGCTGCAACAAATCACATAATATGGACATGCACGGCGAAAACAACGTACCGTATCCACGCCCCGGTGCCGGCGGCGATTCAGGACCGGTGCCTCCGAATCCAGATGGTTCAGAACATGGCCCCCAACACCATAACGCACTTCACGAATATGTGCTGCAAAATGGGGTGCAAAATGGCGTCGAAACAGGGGCGGACCTGGCGGCAACGTACCTAGACTGGGCGCTGCAGTTTTTGCTCGACGGCGGCAACAACGACCTCCTAGCAGGCCTTGATTTCGCTAGCGCGCCCGTGTCGCAAAACAACCTGATCATGCACAAGATTCAGTTTCAAAATAGTGTTCATGACCAGCTGTCGAAGTCGAGCGACTCTGGGATTGGCTACGTGGGCCTGCCACACCTCCAGCAAACAATACAGCTGCCTCCGCTGCCTCCCTTGCTCCCACTTGTACCGCAAATTCTGGGTGCCCCGCCAAAGCCGCCTGTAGATATGTCTTCAGCCAAAATCACAGCGGGACAGAGGCAAGAGCCCGTGGGGCTGATAGCCGTCGGCACGGGAAGGGATGCGAGGCAGAAGCTGAGGCGGCCTTGTGACCACTGCCGGCGGAAGAAAATTCGATGCGTGATCATCCCGGACACAGAAAATTGCGCACAGTGTGAGGCCAAGTCCTTGACATGCACGTACACACGGCAGGGCGGGAGCAATGCCGAGCAGGCAGCGAAACGTGCAAGAAATGCGGCCAGCCTGGCAGAGTTTGTCGATCCAAACCCCGTGCCTACGAACATGTATGAGTCGATAGTGCCGCCAAACGTGCCGATCCGCAATGTAGCGCCGGTGCAGGACTACTCCACGATGAACCATTCGCTCCTCAAGAAAACGCTTTCGCTCCAATTCCCGAGATCGTCGTTCTACGTGGGGCCCACATCGTATTTGTTTGACACCAATCTTCTTGAGGTGATTATGGGGGCGCAAAATAAGCAGAGCGGCCCCGGGCGCGTTACAGGAAGGCCTGCTACACTCAACAAAATCGAGCAGGTTAACCTCAGCGAAAAGATTCTGCTCCGTAAAGTTGAGAATAAGACACAGTTTGTGCTTCAGGATGACCAGACAAAGCAGTCAATCCAGACGATGCTGAACGACGTAGATGCTATCGAGAAGTTCATCGCGCCGCACGGGCAGATCCTCATTGACCTCTACTTTCGCATCATTCACCCGTCCTACCCAGTCTTACACAAAAAAGTATTTTTGGAGAAGTACTCGCGCACTCATCGCGAGTTCAGCGCACCGTTGCTAGCTGCCGTTTATGTCTTGGCTATTCAGTGGTGGGATTATGACCCTCAGCTCAACCGGTTCCCAAAACCAAATGTGGAGCTTATTTTGCGCATTGGGCTTAAAAATTACATCTTGGAGATTTTAAAGCGCCCAAAGTTGAGTGCAGTGCAAGCAGGATTATTGCTTTTACAATGCAAGCATATCTTCAGAGGCATAAATTCAGCGCACGCTCCCCCAGGCGAGTACGGTCTGGCGCTGGCTTCGCTCACATCCGCATTCAATGAAGCTGACTATAACGATTGGGTTTTGTGCTCGCAGGTGGTGGCTATCTCGGAGGAGCTTGGACTTGGGTTGGACTGTGATGGCTGGAAATTGCCGAAATGGGAAAGGGGCTTGCGCAAACGTCTTGCTTGGGCGGTGTATTTGGAGGACAAATGGCTTGCATTAAAAAACTCGCGGCCGTCACATATAAACGATCTAAACTGGGTCGTGCTGGATTTGGCCGAAGAAGACTTTCCCGAAAAGCATGGCGATGGTGACTTGAAGGAAGGATCGTCGGACATCAACAACGGGAAGAAGAACTTCATGAACTTGATCAATCTTTCAAAGATTCTTTCAGAGATTCTTAATTCTCTCTTCTCTATGAAAGCCATGAAGGAAATCACAGACATCAACGAGGTTTTGCGGATTGCAAAACCGATTCAATTGAAACTCCGAACATGGTATCACTCACTACCGATTGAGCTTCAGATGAATTCTGTACAACCTCGAAAGTTATGCTCCAACGGATACTTGCAACTAGCTTATTTTGCAGCAGAACTCACACTTCACAGGAAGATCATCACAACTTTGTATCAGCAGAATATCCATGGGTCCAAAATTCCCGACGAGCTTCTCAATGTCTGTCGTTCTGCAGCGAGGACACGACTCATTGCATCGATTGAATTTGTGAAGGATTTAAAACCAGAACATATACACTCTTTCTGGCATTCTTCAGCAGCTTCAAATTTTACGCTCATTGGCACTTTCGCCGCACTACTCTTCATTTCCTCTTCTTCGAAGGAAGAAGCACGCGATTTTAAAGAGAGAGTTTATGACTACAGATGGGTCTTGAAGATTTCTGCGAAGGGCTTTATACAGATTGGTGACTCGCTTCAGAAGTTGGACTTGGTGATGAACCACATACCTGGCCTATTGAATGAGAGTAGTGAACAACCGATCACGATCCCCAATGTTCCCATAATAGACTACAACAAGGCCTTGCAGCAGCAGCAGCAGCAGCAGCAGCAGCAGCAGCAGCAGCAAATACCTAAACACTCTGTTGTTTCAAAGCAACTGCCTCTCCTGCAACACCTACAGTACCTTCCACAGTCGCCAGCACTGCAATTACACCATCTGCTGCAACAGCCACAAATGCCAAAGTCAGTTTCCCAGCAAGAACAATACAACAAGTCATCACCCGCTAATGATCAGCGGCCTTATTTGCAGGACCACAATTCGTCGCAGGGCGTGTCCCCTTACACAGGAAGCTCATTTGGGCCTGGAACATCAGCAACGGGATCTACCGCACCTGGGTCAGCGCCAACTCATAAAGTTCCGAGTCAAACCCCGCATTTGCCCTTTGATTCTTCGCAGGCATTTCAGGGTCAAAATTACCACCCACAACAGGGTATGGGCAGTGTGAGAAATACTCCGGTCAGCATGAATTCGCCACAATCTGTACTGGGGCGCTCTCCAAAGGACACAGCACGTCAACAAAGAGTGAATTTTCCGAAACTGACACAAAGCGACGCGGGATCTAGTCACTCGACACCTGGCCAGGGCCACGGCGCGGAAACTCACACGAAGACGGAGGTGGGCTCTTCAAAGAATAGCCCTATGCTCGTGAGATCGCCGCACACACAGCACCACAACGCCAAGGTAGACGAAGCCGCAAGTGAGGCAGGCAACTAATTGGTGACATGATATTAATAAGGTGGACATAACTTACGCACGATATTGCTCTGACCGTCTAATTTTTGCTTGACTATTTTGTAATTGGTACACACTCGAAACCTGTCGAATTTCAACACTAATCAAACGGGGTCAAGTAGGCCTCGGCAATCACTCTCGCCCTGGCGTTCAAGAACAACTTCATCTCGCTAATCTCCTTGTCGACCTCCTCCATAAAGTCAATGATAAAGTCCACCAACTTGTCTTTCAACATCTGCTCGGTGTGGAAGTTTGTGATCAAAAACGAAATGTCGTAGCCCTTAACGGGCACTCTCCTCAAAATAAAGAAACTCTCAGCCCTTTGTGTGAGAAAACGCGTAAATTGGCGCACCAAAATGTGCTCGATCTCGTCCGCCTGTTTTATACAGATCGATACTCTTACCGAGTTCACCGATGGCTCTATCAAAATCTTCTCATGCTCATTTCTGGCGATTGTGACTGGGTTTAAGAGAAGTTCTGGGTTATGCGAATTGTCAACCTCAATCTCTGGCCGGTTATGGCGCTCAACGAGCTGCGAGGAAAAATCCTCCAAGCAAATAGCCGCCGTCAATGACGTTCTAACCGCTGTCAAATATGGCTTCAAGGATTGGGACTGCGGCGGTTAGTATGGCCTGAGTGTGGAGAGGCAGAAGGAGAGATCCAGCTGCGTATATAGATGTCAATTAGGACGGGAATGGAGCCGTCAAAAAGAGTTTGGAAAATCAAGATGCCTGAATAGGCAGAAATGCCCATTTGAGAGTGCCCCAATTCCTGTAAACATACCATTTTTGTCTGCTAGCAAAAGATGGCTTGAAGGTTCATAGCTGAGGTTGGAGATTATCGGTGGTTCGCCGTATGCAGGTGCGCGCACGCTTGGGGCCAAGCTGCGGCCACGCCGCCAAATAGTAAATTTACCAGATGGCGAAGGCTGGGGTGACAATAAGTGTTTTTTTGAGATGCATTTTAGTTAAAAGTTTCAAACCAGTGCTTCTGGATAGCGCGCAATAAGATTCACCAGATTTTTATATTTTTGGCTGGAAAACCACCTCGTATCATCATTTCAGGAGTCGTCCGTCAATGCAAGAGTTCCTTTGTCTGCAGGACGAATCTGAAGTTCACGAGAAAAGCCTAGTAATTCATGAGGACCGGCTTCTTTTCCCCTTCTGGTCGGGTTCTCTTCGCCTCCGGTGCTGGAATCTCCGGTGCTGGCCGTTTCCTCGTAAGACTGCTTGTGAGCAAAATTGAAACTTGCTTCACGCATTCAGTCAAGGCGGCGTGAAGCGCCGGCTCCGCCTGTGCAGATGTTTTCTTATGGTAGTGAGAAATAATAGACGAAAGACTTTCAAACGCTTCGACCTTGCCCAAGTTTTGCTTCCATGCAGTAACTTCAACGTGGCAGCGTTTCACAGTAGCGTCTCTGCTCGAAATCGAGATTATGGAATGCGTAGAATGTTCAGAGGAATCTTCAGTCTTGATTTCGGACTCAGCTCCTGTGTGGCCGGTTTTCTCAAACACCAAGATCGAAGAGTCGACCGAATCTTTGTGGGCAGCTAGCCACTCGGCCAAATGGCGTGTCTCTGAATCACGCTTCCTCTTGAAAGCAGATTGTTCGTGCTGTTTCTGCACCTTTAGCTCGTTCTGCAACGTTTCGTGAATCACCGCAAGCTCGCTCGTGCCTTCCGCAGACACTAAGTCCACATCCGCAAGACGCTCGTCCTTGACTTGCCTCAAAGTCAACAAGAAAGTGTCGAAAGAGTCGAGTGTTTCCTCATAGTCCGCATCTTGAGCGCTCTGATCAAGATGCGCCCGCAAACTGTGCTCTATGAGATCCTTTTTCACTTTTTGGAGCTGCCTTTTCTCTTCCACAATGTCCCAGAACAACTCTAGCGGGGTTGAGCCATTGCGCCCGCAGATTTCGATGAACGCGTCTTCATTTTCGAGTTCTGAAAGCACGCTTTTGAACGTCGTGTTGGCGTTGATGTTCTTCGTTGCGAGCAACGCCTTGAATGCATCACGGGCGTGGCGGTCTGAGCGGTAGTTCACCTTCTCGATGCTGGCGATCTCAGCGCGGAATTTGCCCACTAAGGAAGGGTAGATTTTGCTGGCGTACAACTGCAAGATATCGAGTTTTGTGAGCACGTGAAAGTGCTTGTTTGCCTTAAATCGCGCATCTGTTTGTAATTGTGTGTATAGATCATCCCACAGCAAATCCTCTTTTGCTTCGCCGGCGGTGATTTGAAGAAGATAGCCCTCTAGCTCGCTTAGTGCTTGATCTTTTTCCTTCTGAAGAGCCTGATTTTCCTCCAGGCGCAATTTTTCTGTGCACTCATCGTATAGCTTTTCTAGTTCCGAATCTGGCAAAATGGAGTGCTCAAATACCGGGTTTTGGTCTTTGGTCAAGAGATTTTTCGCTGAAACCCAGCGTGTCTTGTGCGAGAGTTTGCCCTGGGATAAGTATTTTTGGATCTCGCGCAAAAAGTTCTTTTTGAACTCTTCGATCAAACCCAACTTATTCGACGACTGCTGCTCGAGTTTCTTCACCAAATAGTCTTCGTAGAGTGTTCTCCTTTGCACGGCGTCGTCAATGGCCCAGTAGTGTTGGTTTTTCACAAATGTTTTGATCACCTTCTCAAACGACCATGTTGAGTCCACACCTCCTTCCTTAAGCATGGCCTGGAATTGCTTCTTGGCGTCTTCTGGGTTCGAAGGAGCCGTAGCTTTGACCAATTTGCTTTCAAGTAACGGTTCAGCGGCTAATTTCCGGTCCAAATCCAGCATTCCGGCTTCCAGATTGGGGGTTGTGTCATTTTCGGCCACATTCTGCGTTTCTGTCTCCGACTTTATGTCAACGGTCGTTTCTGCTTTCTCACTGATCTCGGAGGGCTTATCCCAAGTCGTCACCCCTGTCGTCTCATTGTAGTAATACTCCTTCCCGTCCTCTGTAGTATACGTTTTCCATGTACCAGCAGACTGGGCATCTGGATTTTCCCAACTCGTCTCCTGGGTCTCGGCATTATAGTAATACGCACGGCCCTGGTCGTCATGTACCTGCTGCCACTTCGACATAATGAAATATCTAGACTTTTTCGTGCTATTTGTAGTTCTGTAGAGATTATTGATTGGGGTTTCGGCCTGTTCAGCCTCATGCGCGCGACGGCTCTGCCCCGAGCATCGTGGGGAGTAGAATGGGGCCAAATGTGTGCTTCGCGGGCCTGAAAAAATGGGGCCGAAACTTATTTTCGAGATTACACAAAGCGTTTAATGCATCGATGATGTTCCTTTCTCTAGAGATTCCAAATAAAGTGATTTGTGTTATTCCAGAAAGAAACAAAAACACTTCATTGCACACTTTGAATTGTATGCACATGAAAAAGAAAATGTCCGGCAATTGTTTCATGACAAGCCTAGCTAGCCAGATACGTGGCGAGCTCGCGCAAGATGGTTTTGGCCCCGAGTTCTGAGTGGCACTGCACATTAGCAAAGTTACGATGTCACATACTTTTAGCGTTCTCTAGCCAAAATCTAGACCGCGCGACGTTTAATTGATTATGATGCAGAGAATATTTGCCAGACCAAAGCAGGCCGGACTGTGAGTGTTTGAAAAGCAGTGGGTTGTTAAAACAAGGTCGAAGTGAATTACCCCTTTATACAATCTTACTTATTGATACCAAAATCAGAAACAATCATCAAAGGCAACTTGTCGACCATTTCGCGAAGAAAGCACTGTTTCCCGTCCGATCAACGTTAGTTAACCTTCGCAGAGTTGTACTGAGTAGTGTAGTGGGAGACCATATGCGAAATTACAGTGTTGCAGAAGTACTATCGTCCGCGGTAGTACATCTGTCAATTTTAACAATACAGAGAAGATTAGCATTGTCCTTGCATAAAGATGACACGCTATACAAAGAGATTTACCATTTTTATAGAAGTCCCCGATAGTTTAGTGGCTAGAATTACCGCTTGTCGCGCGGTAGACCGGGGTTCAATTCCCCGTCGAGGAGCTCTCTCAGCGCAAGTGGTTTAAGGGTAAAATCCAACGTTGCCATCGTTGGGCTCCCAGTTCGAGTCCGGGCTTGCGCAATATTTTAATATTTTAGCCTGTCTTTTTCCTAAAAATGCTGAATCATCATCATTCCCATGGAGAAAGTGATTATCCGCCCGGCGCAGCTGGGCCTGATAATCCACCCCCGTCCCTGGACGAGCTATCGAACGATCCGCAACTTTCTGAACCGAACGCTTCCGCGAACTCAACCCCTGAAAGCCCCGCGAGTGCGATAAGAAATTCTGACAACGCCACTGGCAGATTATGGTCTGAAACAATTGGAGAAAGCCAAGGAATTTTCCACAAGCAAAATGAAGTTATATCTAAACCACCGCAGACCGCAGACGATTCAATGCAACAGTC
>JAKTUB010000043.1:42090-57663 GCA_030556465.1 Metschnikowia picachoensis
AAGATGGTTTTGGCCCCGAGTTCTGAGTGGCACTGCACATTAGCAAAGTTACGATGTCACATACTTTTAGCGTTCTCTAGCCAAAATCTAGACCGCGCGACGTTTAATTGATTATGATGCAGAGAATATTTGCCAGACCAAAGCAGGCCGGACTGTGAGTGTTTGAAAAGCAGTGGGTTGTTAAAACAAGGTCGAAGTGAATTACCCCTTTATACAATCTTACTTATTGATACCAAAATCAGAAACAATCAGACTATCCCTTGCACAATCATCAAAGGCAACTTGTCCGAGCGGTTAAGGAGAAAGACTTGAAATCTTTTGGGCTTTGCCCTCGCAGGTTCGAGTCCTGCAGTTGTCGTTACCTTTTTCCTTTTATTATAATGTTTTTTTTTTTTACCTCTGGCGCATATCGCGAATAGAAAAGGTCAGTATCTCCATCAGCGTCAAATGCAATGACATTCACATCAACGTCACAAAGTACTTTCCCGGATCAGTTCTTATCCGGATACTTTTCCTGTCTTCTCAATGCCACTGATCAATCTCAATCAAGACAAGATAATGATCAATATCAACCTTATTTCTGGGGCCAAAAGCCCTTGGCGGTATGTCTTATGGATGTCGAGAACTGTCTTGAGGTAAATTCTTGAGCAAATAAAATTGGCCACCTCAGCTGATTTGTATAATACACAGTCCCAGATTTGTGAGCAACTTGGGTTTTAATAGTAATCAATAGGACTTCTTACGTTAATGGTTTTTACTGTTTTCCGTTTCGGCTCTAAAATGGCCGATATTGGCTTCTAGAATGTTGAGCCTTGCTTGCTTTTGAAAATTAAAGGTTTAAAATTGTCAGCACCGGTAACCAGACAATGTTGAGTCGGATCCATACACAGTAGAAAATAATGAATGTAATTTTCTACTTTCTATAGTTTGAAACAGTCATTTCAATCAAAGATAGGAAACAGATTCGACTTTAGTATATTCCAGATCCACTTGTCAAAATATCAGTGAATCATTAGTGAATATACGTTAAGTGCACATATATAAAAAGCATCACCCTTTGAAAAAGATGAACATTTCTATATGTTTGCAAATTACTCCAATCTGATATAGGTGCTTCTTCCGAGGCTAGCATTTGCAAACTATTTGTAACATCGTATATGATGGCTGTAAGAACTGGGATTGGCTAAGCAGAATTTCAGAAAGTAACCGATAAGCAGATTAATTAAGCAGATTATTTAAGCAGATTATTTAAGCGTGGTGTCTTCCACAGACGTTTACTTGGATCACTGTTTGCAACTCGACTGGGTATGAAGAAGAGAACCATACCAATTTATGACTTTGATAGAGCATACTCAAAACCTACTGGTGTAAGAATAAGACCAAGAATTTTGCTTTTTGATATTGGCAGCCACAAGCGAACAATGAAGTAGCAGAAAAGAGGGAAAATAGACCCGAAAATGGGGTCTCGACAGTGTCGCTGAACGGAGGTTACATATTCCAAAGACTTTATTACGTATTATTAAGTAACGTCTATCAATGGAGAAGATTTATTAAGAATGAAACAAGTGAAGAAACAAGCGTGAGCCGGCAGACCACATCTCCATCAAAACAAAGAACAAAAGTACAATTTTCAACATGCCAGTTTTTATCTTGTTTTCTGAAAGTTTCAGATCAGAGCCAGGCGAAGAAACATAGAATCACCAGGCCTTATTTCAACAGCAAAAAAGATATGTCTTTCTGCAAAGCCGAGAACTCAGAATTTTTGCAATAAACGAAAATTGCAGATTGTGGCTCCCAGTCCTCAATCAGATCCCCGAAGTAGAATCAAAATAAACTTCCTTCAGAGATGTTAAGAACCCCAACAAGATTATTGCCATTCCGATTTTCCAGGCCACTTCATAGAACAGTATGGTTTTCATCCACGAGATCTCAAAGCCTGGAAATGCAAGGATATAAAATATGTTCAAGGTTGAAAAAAGGAATGCCTTTTATTGACATAACAAGCAAACCCATCTTGTCACTCTGATAGTTTATAAAAATAAACCACACTTCGACAAGTTGCTCTTTCAAAGATTCACGTGTATTCTCTTGTTGATTTTGGGTTTTCCAGCTTAAAAGCCCGCTAATTTTTGACACGGTGTTCGATAGAGTGGGACTTGTTTATTGAAATATTCATAGATGTCATAATCTAGCTATGTTTCTCAAAAGTGGTTAAGATAATGCTCCTTATGTCAGCAGTACGCTTTTTAAAACGATACCGCTTACTTTCTCGAGCTTTTTGAGCAGACAGTCTATCCTATTTAACAGGTTTGTGTATAATCGCCATTTAGGACTCTCAAAGCATAAACCTTCACCACTTGAGTGAACAGTATGATCAATTAGATAAACTCTTTCACCATTGAAGAATTTAGGAAAAGCATGATTTTCGCCACAAAGGAGTGGAATCTATGAAAACAATCAGTTATGGCTGAAATTCTGCTGGCTTAGCCATAAAAGAGATACTAAGAGCTCTTGCAAGATTCATTGTCAGCGATATCGCACCAAATCATATCTAGGCCTAGAAACATGGTCATTTCGACCCAGCGCCCATTCTATACTTTTCCCTTTCCTCCTTGTAGAGGTGCAAAGCCTGGTTCTCGAAAGCTCGGATTATGATATTACTCACATGATCTTGTAACATTGAAGAAAGAGTGTTGTAAAAGGGGTTGTGGAATTTATACTTCAAAACAACATCGAGTAGCGTGCATGGCCCAGTTCCAAAGCGGCTGTTCACTTCTTTGAAAGCCCACTCATTATGCAAAGTGTCGAATAACAGAAGACCAGTTGTTTGAGCAACAATTTTGTTTTCTAGGCAATCATACTGACACGAAAACTCCTCTAAATACTGGTTCCATCCAACATTGAAGCCAGCTTTCGAGGGGTGGTTTGTTTCTAAATTAGATTCATGAACAACAGATTTGATGACTAGCGGTTCAAAACTCTCATAATTTTTCACATCTGCAATGACCTGATACAAGATGAATTTTGGGGCGTTGATTCGCCTGGTCACCCTATAGATGTGGGTGCCATATGCTCTGATTCCTGAGCAGTATAGAGGGTTTTTCGAGATATTTGAGTGACGGCCCCAATGAAACATCAATTTTGGGTGCATGAAACCTCAAATAGAGAATAATAGAGAATAACAAGAAGGGTTGTCTCAGTCCAGGCATTGGTCGATTATGCTTTCTAGCATGTGGTACCGCGGTGTTGCATGATGCGGTAGGTACGATAAGTGGGTTGTCATTTTACACCGCACCATAACGTACATGAGTAGTGTATATACCAAACGCGCGTTATAACGATGCCACTCTAGGCCGATACGATGCTTATCGTTCTACCATAGATCGTTATAAGTTTCTTGCTAAACTGTCACGGTCTCACATATACTCACGGCCCATACTTGATTGACTTTGGTAATGTTTGTCAGATTTGATAAGCTCCTGGATATTGATAACTACGGTCACTTATACCGGCACAGTGAGCTTTTTTCGATTTCCTGCCGATGAATATCAATGCGACTCAGTGGTATTTTGGGAAGACCGTATTTGCGTTGACCACGCGCTCAATATTTAGTAGCCTACGCAAGCTGATTGACGAAATGCAAATAATCAAGGATTTTGCCGTAGATGTATGTTCAGCATAGCGTTGCTCGAAAATTTCACCATTATCACATCTTTTCCTTTTTTTGTCAGGGTGTATGCCATGTTGGAATGGTGTATTGGTGATTTTCTTGTATGCGACGATTTCTTGTCTGATGACTTGAAACCCCTCATTTCGTTCTAGATAGGTGAGCAATCATCGAACTGGAATAATAGCCTTTTCATGATCCGTACCTATGCAAATTAGATTTGCAAATTGTCAAATTTCAAGGAATTCTAATGACAACTTAACGAACAAGCTGTGGAGAAGACCATAATTGAAGCAATGGGGCTGCTGTAATAGAATCAATGTGCTCCGGAAAAGCACACCCACCTTTACGAAACAAAACAACCGAAAAAGACAATGTTCAAGTTATTCCTCCCGATTACAAATCGACTACTAAACCACGGATTGTTTTATGTGCATACACTAAAAATATGTGATCTCCAACCCTATTCATGTATGGCATAGAGTAAAACACAAGATTACAATTTCGAGTCGGGCAGGGCAAATGTCAATAGAGGCATATATAAGGAAGTGCCTCCTCCCCAGATTTGGATAAAATATTTTATATTATTTTCAATCACACTTTAACATGAGCCAAGCAATTAAAGAGATCGAACTTTTGAAGCAAAAGGCAGCCGAACTCAACAAGGCCAAAGAAACACAGGCCAAGGGTGCCCAAAGTAAGCGGTTTCCCCTCAAAAGAAAATTCTACGAACAGGAAGCGAACATGTCAGCCACCAAAGAGGCTTTCAAAACTTCCAACGCCAATGACATGTCTCTCACTGCATTTGATGACATAAAGAGCATTGTGCATAACACCTGGATGAAGTGCTACGATGCTCTTGTCATTACTTCACTCCATGACCATATTCGTGCATTGGTTTATAACAAACTGTCCATATCTGATGACACTGGCCGGATTCGTCTACCCGAAGACCCATGGGTGAATGTTGGCGACATAAGAAAAAGCAAGCCAAAGCCAGATACCAACAAGAGGTACCTGAAGATCTCCTTTGCCAGCACCACACGGATCGGGTTCCGTAATAGGATTTCCGAGAAGCTTGCCACCAGAATTCTCCGCTTGCGAGGCAGAAGTTCTGATTATTTGGACGATACGCTTCCAAACCGGTACTCACAAGTGGTATTCGATGCGGAGTTCGACCGCAAGTGGCAGCGTGGTTTCTGTCCGGAAATCCACATTTCAAGCGGGCCCAACTCGGCTGATTCCAAGAACCCACGCCGCAGAAAACGCACGTACACGCGGCTCGCACCCTATGGGTCTTCGCCAATGTACAGTAGCTTGAAGTCGGCGCCACTTTTGGTCGACGATTATGCCAACCTTCACCGCGAGAGCACGCCCGTGGACATGAACAAACTCTTGGAGGATTTCAAGGGTCTTGAGGCCGTCTACATCACCGACGAGGCATACTTTTTCATCGACAATTTTGGGGAAAAGACAACCGAAGAGGGCAAGCGCAAGTTGGTCAATTTGGTTCAGTCGTTAGTGGCGCAAACCGCATCCACACACGATTCTCGTGGCACTCATGGTTTCGTCAGCAGAGTTGCCAGTATTTTCCGGCCCGAGGCTAAAAGGCTTCTTCCACCTTCGGTTGGGCTGCTGCAGGCTTCGTTGCGGCCATTGCTTTTGGTGAAAGGCTCGAAGCTTTGCTTGCAACTCCCCGAGACAGACGACGCACGCAATAATGGGAGAGAGCCCACAATCTTTGAGTTGGTCGACGAAGATTCGGATGAACCTATGGCTTCTCCATCTACCGATTTGCGCGAGCTCAAGCTCGTTCGGAGACGAAGCCAGCGCCGGAACTCGTTTGTTGTGCCCGTATGGAATAATCTCACGAATGGACAAATCAAACTGAAGGCTGTTGACAGTTCCGTCGAGAAGAAAAAGCTTGCTGCTACCGTGAAGAAAATTCAAGCTCGCTCTTTGGCGGAAAGAATGGGACCAGAGATGGAGGTGTTTGTTTAGACGGGTTCGAGCCCTGTGTGGCGAGTTATTCGGGTTTTGGCGTAGAGCCATAATCTGCCATGTGTGTTTTTTGTTTACCTTACTATCTGTACTAATTCAAGTGTTTTCCAAATTAATTTAGTTTTTTCAATCACCAAACAGAGAACCAATTGTATGTAATGAACCATGTATATGTAGACTCTTCACAGCAGTCTTTATGTTTGCGACGGCATGTATATGGTAGCTGATATGTGCTGGTATTTCGTGGGGAACTTCAGATTTGAGAATATCAAAACTTAGATCTTCAGTCTCTTTCAAATTGAAGCATGTTTCTTGATTAGTTGCTCTTATCGGATATGGAATGCGTGTTTTTCAACCGAGTTCGAGCTTTATTCATTCTATGCTGCTCTCCTCAGGACCCCCAGCCAACACAATCTCAATTGTCTCTGAGTTTCTAGTCTAATACCTATTTTGCGCCGGCAAACTGCATCAATTTAGTACAGTGGTGCACACCTATGTATAACGCAAAGCTAGTACACTCCAAGACCATCTTAGAGGGATGTTAAGCCTCTAATGACCCTATAACAATGGAGAGTTTTACCATATTAAAGCCTGAACGCGAAAGTTGACAATTCTTATTAATGCTGGCCCCATGAGGATACTAGTCCGGTGAATCAGCTTTTCGTTCAATGAGATAGTTCCAGCCCGGTGGCATGCACGTTTTCACTGCCACATGTGTGAGTGACACACTGCCTTTGAAGAATTTAGAAATTGGGAGAAGTGACAAATATTGGGGTTCCAGAATGAGTAATTCATTTATCGATACGTGTTTTCTCCTCGGGAATCAACTCAACTTCGAAAACACTACTCAGAATGAACTCTGCTTGCCAGACTTATCGGACAGTTATCGACCCAGGGGGCTGGTCCTCTCAAGAGCACAAAAGACCAGTTAATAAGACATCTTGGATACGCCTAAAGCACTTCTTTTCTTAATAAAAATCTTCCATGAAACCAAATGAAATTTCGGACAAAACCGAAAACATTAGTTGAGTTGCTCCTTGTAAACTTATCAGATATTGCAACCAGTTCCTTCAGGTTGATTGGCCTCGAGCCTAGTCTGTTCCCCCAGTATCTGGGCATGAACACTCATTGAGGGGGGAACGCGAGATAGAAGAGAAATTTATCGTATCAACAGGAAGCCACCGTTTCTCACCTTTTCCTCTCATACCTATCTATACACAAGAAAAGTCTAAAATTCCATATAGAGCACTGTGCAGTGAAATCTATCGACTTTCCCAAGCCAAAGGTCTTCCCCTTATATACTGATATTAGCTTTCGAAAGATAATGTATCTGGATCCCATATAGCTTTCAACCCCATTGTGCAGTGCAGCGTATTTTCCCGTTGTTACATATATTATTGTTAATCTAAATCGTCAAAATGTTTCTGAATATTGGCTCGAGGTCCTTTCTGGAAGCCTGGGAATTACGTTAGGTTACTTCAGTCTTAAGCCGGAATGGAAGATTGGGATTGGCTTACGACTCAGTGATAAACTCGCTTGATAGATTTTCGAAGGGTAACGTGTATTGGCTCTGGTAGAACAAGCCCTATCAAGTTGCTCTAATTAAGCTTGCTTCTTGATTCGTTGCTTGGTTAGTTCCTCTTCCAATCTCCAGGACCAAGATCCATATACTTCAATCTATTAGCGTTATCCTACATACATTGATATTTCTTTGTACAAAACACGTTTTTTTAAAGAAACAAATCGTATTAACAGGAAACCGCGGTTAAACGGCCCAAAATCAATATATCTATAGACAAAAAACCTGCATACGTCTGGTTAGAAGACTGAGTAATGAAGCCCCCCGACTTTCCCAAGCCTTAGGTCTTCCTCCTTATTCTAGCCGCTGTATAGGTAGTGTCAACTTGTCCGTATTTTACTTCGTTCCAACGCCTTTTTCAATTGTCTTTTCAGAAGAGGCTGGAGGGCAGTGCCTCCTGTTGCCTCCCGGCGTCTGGATAAATAGACCTGGCGGACGGTGTCGACGTACCAATTAAGGTTGCGTAAATTTTCGTAGGTATTGTTCAATGGTGCCAACATCGAGTTCAAATTCATTGGTGCTTGTATGCTCAATTTGTCCCAAAGGACTTTGGAACACCTACACTCGGTGTATAAGTGATAAAGTAACTGTCTCGAATCGACCGGGCTCAAACAAAGATGACACCGAAATCCCCTCAGCGGGGTTTTAGTGTCATGCATGGGGACATGTGAGCCAAAGTTGAAATGGTGTAAGGCCTTAAAGTCTTTATGTTTCTTCCATTCAAACGTGTGGAGCCGCTTCCAGAATTTCTCCCAGTGACGCTTTTTTTGGCGTCTATTAGATGCCGACCTGCTCTTGTATGAACTACTAAACCCTCGAAATTATGTCACACATAGAGTTGGCAACTTGTCCGAGCGGTTAAGGAGAAAGACTTGAAATCTTTTGGGCTATGCCCTCGCAGGTTCGAGTCCTGCAGTTGTCGTTACTTTTTCCTCCTTATTCTAAAGGTTTTTTTTTCTCCGGGCCACTTGGCCATGTTTTTCACAAGATAATCAATCTTCCAGAATTTAGTCGCTTGCTTCTAATGAGTGAGTACCGTTCGCTCTTAGAGAAGAAGGTGCGCGTGCTACAATTACGTGAACGAGTTGCGCATCGCGACACCCTAAAACCGGCCACCAGAGGCAGCCAGTGTTTTTGCACCCAACACTTTTTTTCTCATGAAACGCATTTACAGCCACCCCGAGCTTCTCGCTTTGCGGCATGAGTGCCTGGAACAGCTGGTGAAGTCATTTTTTGTTACTTATAGATCCCACTGTGTATTCCTGAATTTGCGCCCCGCCAACAGCTTTCCTGCTTTTCTGTACATTTATGCGAACGCCCATACAAAAGCTTCTCAGCGGTACGCCTTTGAGCTGGGATGTGGCACAAAAAACGCTAGAATTGCAGCAGGTGACTCCCCTGTATCGTTTCTTTTGAATGATAGCGTTGCAGGATATACTGAAAATTCACAAGATAACCCAACTAAGCCTCCCTTAGAGAGCTACCAGCTCGTGAAAATCCTGCTGAACCTTGGTGAATTGCCGCCAGGATCAAAAATCATCAAGGCGCGGCCAGGAGTCCGTGTGCCGTCAAACGCAATACCGATCTCGATCGCAGACCCCACCCCCGAAAAATCAAAGAAGTACGAGCCCAAATATATACCCCCAAATCGTTGGAATACCAAAAAGGTCAAATCGAATTTTGGGACGACGGATGTTGGTGGCGTGACCTGCTTTACCCCTGGCGGGAATGACGCTCAAGCCTATTTTGCAGCCACCGATGGCGCCGCGGCGCGAGACGCGAGCACAGTGGCCGCGGGCAGTGCCGGAACAAGAGTTGACCACGCGACATGGGCCAGCTCTGAAACGCGGGCCACCCTGGAAACAAAATTTCAATATGCACAGTATTTCGAACCGTACATGACAAAACGGCTGGATGCAGAAGGACTAAGAGATAAGAAATCGTTGGCATTGAAAACACAGAGCACTGTTCCGGCGGCTATCACGCCAAGCACCTCCTGCGAGTCCGAGTCCACCGAGTACTCTAGCGACAGCTCCAATATCCAGATACAGCTTCCAAGCTGAGCGCCGATTGAACGGCAAAGTTGCAGAAGTATGGCCGTGGATGCAAGTCATGGGAAGTTTCCTACGAAAATTTAGGTTGTCACATCTTTAGAGATCCTGCATATAACAACCGCTGCCATTCGCCTTTTTACATGTCCGGGCGAATAGTTCAAAGTTGCCATCAAATGAAAGAAAAGAAAGGAAGGCTGATCTTGTTGTTATGTGGCAAGTGATGGCTATTCCAAAGCCAGACTGTTCCGTTATATAACAGTCTAATAATACGCTTTTGATTTAGGCCCTGGGTTCGCGCCCCACAATCTCGTCCTTCCTGTACATCTGCCAGCCAGCCCGAGTAACGAGATGAGCACGAACTTCGAACAGAGCTAAGACTGAAAGGAGACAGAAGTCCAACCATATCAAAGCCAAAGCTCGGAAACCAAAAAAGGAACATTTTTGAATTTTGGTTGCCTCAAAAAAACATGTCTGATTGGTATTATCTCCGGGTCAAGCTGTATGTATCACTGCAGATTTATCCGATCAGCATCGCTGCTTTTCTCGATACTAACCAAAACAGTACCCCAGACCCACTTCTTGAACAGACAAGCCCAGACCTGTACAAAAACATTGATATCGACTTGCTCACGTGGCGCAGTATCTTGGTGCATGCTCTAGGCGAGCTCTACGGGCTACTAGGTGAGGCCAGCCATTTTGATGTTTTGGTGAAACAAACCAAACGACCCGCGTTGGAGGCTGTGGTGCGTATACAGGCCGCAGACCTTGATAAGTTTATCACTAGCTTGTCGAATTTCAGCTGCAGCCTCAGCGACTACCTCGGTCAAGATTACCCTTTTGGCGCGTATGCCCGGGTTTTGGCCCACCTGCCGTTTTTGGGTATGCTTTCTGATGAGGCATTGGTGCGTGTTCATGAGTAAGCGGGCTGTGTCTAAACCTGCTTTTTTCCCCGTGCCGTATGTGCGCGCCCGAACTCCCCCTGGCCCTGGCCCCATGACCTCGCTTCTCACTGAAATAGGGTGCTGGTAATTTGGCCACGTTATGGGTTTTGGGAGAGATAAAAAAGAATCAAGGTGCTCTCAATGATTATAGGATTCGTTTCTGGAGGTTTTCACCTAGCAAATCACCCTTTTTGCTGTTTTGACGCCCCTTGTTGCGCAGACCAGGGGCTGTAGACCTGCATACTAGTTATTATCGGTCGTCGGCACGGCCCTGCTCGCGATCGAGCCCGGCGTGGTTATTCTGTTCCCACCGTTCATCTGGCACACACCGGTAAAATCATCTGGAGAAGTATTGACTAATTCAATTGAGAACCTGAACCAACCAACATATAGCTATACAAATTTATTCAAGGCCATGAGACATAACCCGCTGTGGCCGTGTGCTATTGCGGCCATAGTGCTCATCTTTCTCCGGCTATGCGTTGCCGACGAATACCGACCGGAAATAAAGGTCTCGTCGTGGGATAACACGGAAGCAATGTATTTACTGTACTTTGATGACTCATCCAATTTGTTGGCGCTATTCGACAAATATGCAGCTGTTTCCACCGATGACGGCGCCTCCTGGGCCGGGATCCCGGAAATGAAGGATTTCACCCCGGTATTGATGGAAATGGACCCGTTTTTCCCCGAGCGTGCATTTGTGTTCCTGGACAGTCACGTTCATTTCGTCACCAACGATCGCGGCAAGACGTGGCAGAAGTTTGAGGTGTTTTCAGGCAAGGGGAAGCCTGTTTCGTCGTGGGATAATGTACGCTTGGACTTCAACGCGGCAAACAAAGACTTTGTGTTGCTCGCGTTCCAACACTGCGGCCTATTAATGCGTGAGTGTGGGTCCGAGATTTTCTACACGAAAGACGGGTTCAAAACCGGCCCTAAGGTGGTACCGAATGTGAAATCGTGCGTTTTCGCACGTGCTAACAAAGACTATGACTCACTGGTGAGCGCAGAAACGATGTTTTGCTCGCGTAATGAGGTCAATTCGTTTGGTCACGTAGTACGCTCGTCGTTGTTCAAGCTGACGGATTTTTTCAAGACCCACGAGTCTGTCCAGGAAATTTACCTCAAAAATAGCGAAATCATAGATGTTCGCGTGGAGCTGGCCTTTTTGGTGGTGGTGATTAAAAAGGACAAGTTTAACGAGGCCCAGGTGACCTTGGTCGTGTCCAAGGACGCGCAAACTTTTGCCAGCGCCGATGTTGACTTTGAGCTCACTGATGGCGCAATCATATTCCTCAAGTCTACACCGCTGTCGTTGCGCTTGTCAGTGTTTTACCAGGGTCGGCACACGCAGGAGGAAATTCTATATTTTTCCGACTCCAGCGGGCTGAAATTCGCCAAGATTGCAAACGTGGGGCTTTTTTCCGCGGTCGTTCCAGTGAATGTCGACGGCGTGTGGTTTGCTGACGTCAAGGCCTCGCCAAACAGTGTCGACTTTCCCACGAGGTATTCTTTCGACGATGGCAAAACATGGGAGCCGCTTGCCATTGAAGGTGACAATCAATGCAAGGTGCAGGACGGATGTTCCTTTCATTTCGTTCCAAAGATTGACGATTACCCGACAGCGCCCTTCAAACAAACGCCTGGAATACATGTGGCCGTGGGTGCAAAAGGATCGTCTTTCAATTCACAGAAGAATATCGGCACGTACGTGTCACGCGATGGTGGCGCCTCCTGGAAGCTTGTATTGGACGAGGTCACGGAAGTTGCGTATGCAGACCAGGGAAATGTGATTGTGTTGATTCCTGTTTCTTTTAAAAAAGAGGCCCTGAATAAGCTCCATTATTCTCTTGACCAGGGTGTATCGTGGTCAGTCTTAGACCTTGAACAGGCCATATATCCACTCAGGGTGGCCACATTGACAAGTTTGAAAGGCACGAAGATCATTCTAATGGGAATGCAGGCCAGGAAATCCCTTATTTATTCGATCGATTTTGCTACCGCGTTTGGCGGGAAATCGTGCGGCAAAGACGACTTGGAGACCGTTGACGTCCGTGTTTCTGCGGAAGCTGGCGGGCCTACTTGTGTGAATGGACACAAGACAAGTTTCATCAGACGGAAACAAGATGCTCAGTGTCTCGTGAAGGCTGCACTGGGCGTTGAACTGAAATCTAGTGCCTGCGAATGCTCGGCCTCGGATTTCGAGTGCTCACCTTATTTCAAGCTCTCCGAAAAGGGCGCGTGCGTGCCCGTGAAAGAGGAGATTTCCAAGTTGTGTCAGTCCACAAGAAAAAAGAGCGTCAAGATTCCTCACCAGAGGCATATCGCTGGTCACGACTGTGTTTTTACCAAAGGCTCCGAGTCGGACTTTATCACCGAGACAGAGTTCAACTGCAAGACAATCGAGGAGGAAAAGGGCAGCTTGCGCGAAGATGCAATCTCAGTGAAGATCTCGACATTTGATGGCGTGTTAAACCAATACTCTTATGTCGAAAGCAATAATCACACCAGCAATATATTAGTCCACACGAACAAGAACAAGGTGCACGCGTCCAATGACGGCGGCGTCTCTTTTGTGGAGGTGCCTGTGGATGACGAGATTTTGTTTTTCTTGGTCGGAACCGTGCCAGGGACTGCAATACTTATGTCGCTCAACTATCTATACTTTTCAACAGATGGGGGAAACACCTTTACGAAAAAGAAGGTGCCTGGGATCCCCGTCATTGCTGGCATGCCTATTGCGTTCCACCCTGAAGATGCCAACAAGTTCATTTATATTGCATCGGGACAACTGGGGTTCGAGAGTATCCCGTTCTACACCGAGGATGGTGGCACAACCTTCAACCAGATTTCGCTTAATGCCAACTCCTGCGGTTTTGTGGGCAAACTGGTCGGAGGTCCGCAAAACCTAGTCTACTGTGTCGCATCCAAAAATGGAAAATGGCAGTTGGTTTCATCAACAGATTACTTCAATTCACTGCAAGTGCTTTTTGAAAGTGTTCTTGCAATTGCAGCGAAAACCGATTTCGTGCTTGTGGCTACCATTACTGACGAGAAACTGTTGCAACTCAAGGTAACCTCTGATGGATCATCATTTGCAGACGCAGATTTTCCCAGTGATTTCGAAGTCGACGCGCAGAGCACATACACTATCTTGGACTCCCACCCACACTCTGTGTTTTTGCATTTGACCACCGACAGGCTGGAGGGCAAAGAAGTTGGCGCGCTCCTTAAATCTAACTCGAATGGAACATTTTATGTTTTGTCGTTGGATAATGTCAATCGAGACCGAAGGGGATATGTTGATTACGACCGTATTGAGTCGTTAGAAGGCGTGATAATTGCAAACACAGTCAGTAATGCCGGGGCCAAGCAGAGGAAGAGCATAAAGACTCAGATCTCATACACTGATGGAAGTCAGTGGTCGTTCTTAACGCCTCCCTCGATTGACTCTGAGGGCAAGAAGTACGCCTGTACTGGGAACTCGCTCGCCAAATGCTCTCTCAACCTACATGGATTCACAGAACGGCCTGACTACAGGGATACATTCTCGTCTTCATCGGCGATTGGTTTCTTGATTGGTGTTGGAAATGTGGGTGAGGCGCTTGGTTCTTACAAAGAAGCATCCACCTTCATTTCCGCTGACGGGGGCATCACTTGGAAAGAAATTACAAAGGGCGTATACATGTGGGAATACGGAGATAGAGGCACAATTTTGTTATTAGTGAAGGCTACTGAGGCCACCGACGAGATTTTGTTTTCGACTGACGACGGAAACACGTGGCAAAGCCACAAGTTTGCGGAGAAGCCAGTGTTCGTTCGTGATTTGGCAACCGTGCCAACTGACACGGCTCGCAAATTCGTCATATTTGCTCAGGATGCCCAGATTTCCATGTCCACTGTCGCATACTCGCTCGACTTCACCAAATTCTACAAGAGACAATGCCAACTTGATCTAGACAACCCATCGCAGGATGACTTCGAGTATTGGACACCCAGACATCCAGAATCTGCTGACAACTGTTTATTCGGCCACGAATCCAATTACTTACGCCGCGCTCAGGGTCATTACGATTGTTTCATTGGCGCAGCTCCGCTCATCCAAGGTATGAAGACAGTGAAGAATTGCACGTGCTCTAGAAGAGACTATGAGTGTGACTACAACTATTTCAGAGACCTGGACGGCACGTGTAAACTCGTCAAGGGCCTCACGCCTCAAGACAGGAAGCAGCAGATGTGCAGCAAGCCAGATTCTTTCGAATATTTCGAGCCCACTGGTTACAGAAAGATTCCATTGTCCACGTGTGTGGGTGGGAAAACATTTGACGCATGGGACGCGCGTCCTTGTCCTGGTCATGAAAAGGAGTTCAACAAAGAGCATGGTCGCAATTTCACATTCGGCAAACTCTTGGTCCTCATACTCCTCCCAGCCGCAGTGTTCGTTAGTGCTACGTGGTTTGTGTACGACAGAGGCATTAAGCGCAACGGCGGATTCTCAAGGTTGGGGCAAATTCGTTTGGATGAAGAGGATGATTTCCACCCCATCGAGGAGAACAGCGTTGACGTTGCTGTAAATCGCGTGGTGCGTGGCGGTATTGTGGTGCTTGCAGGAATTATAGCTGTTGTTAAAACTGCACGTCGCCTCGACAAGAAATTGCTCGAAAACGCTGCGAGAATAGCGTTTGGTCGTAGGCCGGGGCGCAGAGACTACGTGCGGGTGCCCGATGATGAAGATGAGTTGTTTGGAGATTTTGACGACAATTACGAAGATGGGGTAGGAGATGCGGCAGATGTGAATTTCGAGATTGATGAAGAGCCAGAACAATTTGAAGAGTTCACCACGCATGAACCTGCTGGAACAGATGCGCGTCTTTTCAATATTGACGATGAAGAAGAAGCCCAGCCTTCGGATAGCGAGGCCGAGCCCGACCCCAAGAAATGAGGTCAACAATTGCATACATAGATATACTTTGAATTTCAAAAATGAAACATGTGGTCGATATCGTAGGTTTATGTCCGGGAGTCTATCGTGTAACGATTTGATATAAGGTGGACATGTGCAAAAAAGTCTGACACGGACAGGAATCGAACCTGCAACCCTTTGATTTGGAATCAAAAGCTCTACCATTGAGCCACCGCATCTTGATGAATGATTAATTGCATAAACAATTGGAGGCGGCGATGGATACGGCCGAGCTAGTTTTATAGCTGGTTCGGCCGAGAATTAACGAACAATCTACGTCCAACTTTGTGTATTAAAAGTGTTATCCTCTCAAGGGCTCACAGGCGCGGGGACATCGTCCTTACATACACCTACAGGGGCCGGATACC
>JAKTUB010000044.1:0-35757 GCA_030556465.1 Metschnikowia picachoensis
CGCAAAGCATTTTAGTGGAGCATCGAGGCGCGGAACATGATGCCTAAGGACATGTGTTGGCGGTAACGTGACCTCTCTACATTTTGTCAGGAGTTCCAGATGAGAGCGAGACTAACGTTGTGTCGATAAGTCGCCGAAAGATGAAGCATTTGAAACGGTCAAGAACTATGTAGGAATTAGAAAGCTCAATACGTTGATTTTCCGACAGTTTTTGCAGCCACACATCAGCAACCCTAGAGCAGTTGCAAAGTAGATTGACCGCTTGAAGCAAAAATCAGGTGAAGGGATGCCAAGTCATTCGTAGATAAGTTCGCGTCTCCATTCACTTGCCAATTCGACCTTTGTGTCTCCTGACTGATCTTGTTTTCTCACTGTATCTTTATTTGTAACACGCGACGCGACTACAAAGGCATTAAAACTAGAATATTACAGCGCGAATCGCGAATTTAAGGCACGCAAAAGGCTTTTTGAGGTTCCTTGGATACCTCAATAGCGCGATTTTCGCCCCTTACCGAAAGTCAAATGTGACCTGCACATATGCCCTCCGTACGGTACGCCGTACGCTGAGTACGCGATTTGCTCCTCACTGTCGTGTGAGATGTGTTAGTCATCTTCCCAATCGGGGGTTGCTACCAGCCCGATATGTTTAAGAAATGTCAGAACTGGGTAGTTACCCGGAGTGAGGCGGCACTTGGCGCTTAGTAATTATCTGTGAAGTTCCCCTCTTGTATTCTATGAAAGATGACTCAATTCTCTGTCTCACGTTGAGAAAAATTAAGCAACTATCCTTCTCTCTTATGACTGACTCTACTTCATAGACTTTTAAAAGTAATCTCTCCTCTACTTCGACTGAACCTCATGAAGAAGCTGTCACCAGCTTCGTTCATTCAGTGCGTAAGTATGAGCTCAAAGACCAGGTGTATCCCTTGGTGGGACACACGGACTATATGCATGAATTTTCCGCTTCTGCGACCTCGTCACAACAAATCCGCGAAAAGAAGGTGCAGGTCAGTTATATACCTACCAAGGAAAATATCGCGGTTATGTTTACAAAAGCTCTCGCACCAGCCGATCTCCTAAGGTGTATCGAACTCAGTGGAATGAATGTCCATGATTAGGGGGAATGTGAAACCTAGAGGTCTCAATGTTAATAATCACGTGACATTGCGTTCCAGACGTCGAGGTTTGACACGACCTTGCGTCGACGCCCGGGTTGAGAAATGTTTTTCTCAGGCAAATTGTATTTAGTACAGTAGTTGACACAGATAGGGTTTTTACCATAATAGAGGGGTTTCTAAACACTGGTAACATCATGGATGCTAGAACAGAGAAGAACTTAGCTTCTGTCACTGATAGAGTGAAGAAGTACTCGTTGAGCCAAACTCAGATCCAGCGGATATCTGTTACGTATCCTGCACTAAAGAATAAGTTCAAACACATCATCCACTACCATCCTATTTCGCGATATCACCTTCCAGTATCATCAGTTCAGGACACGCAATTTTTATTTTGTTGTGATTGAAAAGGTTTTTGGCACAAGAATCCCACTCTAGCAAGCATAACAGATGACGGTACCTGGAAAACCGGCGCCCGCGGGCAAGAAGTCGAAGTTTTACAACAGCCGTACGATACGCGCTGAACTAGTCGACCCCAGCTTCAAAAATGGCAGTCTCAACATCCCCGAGTTCATCTCGTCGCGCGAGTATGAAATCAAGGCTTTCGAGCAGTCACAGCTCAACACAAAAGCGGCGTCTTCAACACGGATATTCCAGAGTTTACCTCGCACGCTCCGCCGCAGAACGGCTTCACACAATGTCAAGCGAATCCCTAAAAGGCTCCGGGAAAAAGCGCTAAGGGAAATGCAAAACAGCATTAGCGGCACGCCGGTGAAAAAGGCGCATTTGCGGGGCCGCGAATTGCACCGGTTGAAGATGCAAAAGCGACTCTTACGTGTCGCATCGAAAATCAAGGGATCAAGGGGTATACCTTCAGCGGCAGGCTCTGTGGTGAAAGACAAACTCAAAAGCTTGAATGAACAGCTCGCTGTTTTGAAGAAAGCGAAACTGCCGCCTTTGAATAACGCCGTGGCTGCTTCTGACCGTTGTTCTGTCAATGCTTTGATGTCCAAGCCAAGCGGGAACTTGAAATATGGCTTGCGCCAAAAAATTTACACGTGGACGCCCACGCATGTGTGGCATGCCAAGCGGTTCCAAATGATAAGAAGATGGGGCTTTCAGATCCCGTTTTCGCCGAATCAGAAGTGTTTCCGCTCCACCAGCAGGGCAGCAAGGGAAGGCACGGTTGCATTCGAGTCCTCTTACTACAGCGAGTTTGTTGTGAAATGTTTAAATGCGGATGGCGTGAGCCGCTTTTTGCAATCCTTCTCGCGCTACTGCGACACAATTCCTGAGTGGTTTTCAAGCGGTAAAAGAGCATACAACGGCTGGCTTTATCTTGATGAGCTGAAAGTTGCGCCTGGCACAGTACTTGTCGATGCATTATCGCATATGGCCTTAGTGCGGCTTCACCCAAGCGTGTACGAGCGATTCTTCTCCGCGGTAGCGAAATGGACAAATGGCGAGTTCGAAGTGGTTGACTGCCGTTATGCCATTGGCAGTATAGAGCTCCGCGGCCCCTCTGCGTTGAATTCTTTAAGTCAGGTCTTGCATGTGGAAGCAAGTGAGCAGATCAAGGATCAGTGGCGGACTGTTTCGCAGCACAGAGATCCATACATGATCCCAGCCGGTACGCGCTTCTCCTTTTTTGTTCGAGACCCCAGGTTTTGGAAACATCCAACGAGGGCTCCTCCGGGTAAAGGCGTCTTGACCGCCGAACTTCTCAAGGAGCACGCAGCTTCAGACCCGGATGCAACCAAGGCGCTATTCAGCCTGAAAGCCCGTACAGACTCCTATAAAGACATGTTCACCATCAAGCAGCTCGGCCAAGAGTTTGCACGTCGTGACCCGATGTCACCACATATACACGCGCCCAATAAGTTCCCTGTGACGATCTATAAAACGGCTCACGGTTCCTGGTGTGTGTTGATGCCCTGGTTCTGGGTGCAACCGATGTGGAGCAAGTTGATCACAGTGAGCGGGGTCAAACCAGCCGGTCTGCATCAGATCCATCAGTTGAACTTCGAGTGTAACATTCCGACGTTTCCACAAGACTATCCTCAGCTCCCCGATGGCTACAAGGAGCATATGTTCACCTCCACAGCTGCAAGATTGGCACGAGAAAAGCTTCCTGCGAGCAAGCAGGTGCCAGTCAAAGCGACAGAAGGACCCCTCACACCCGACGCCGACTGGTTCTTCCTCAGAAAGTGGATTGTCGGTTTGAACTATGTGCAAGATAAGAAAGCTCAAATTGTTCACACTTTTGGCTCTTTTGATGAGAATAAGATCAGAGAGCTCAGGACCCCGAATGACCTAGCCCTCGTGATAAACGCAACCAGAGAAAGCGACACAGATAGGATTCCGATCACGGCCTATAATAAGAGGGATCACGCGCACACGGGATTTGCAAACGGTACTATTGTCCCTGATATATACAGCTTCCCTCCTTTACCAGTGGTGCTGGTATCAATCACATTGTCCGAAAATGGATCGATTGCTGATAACGCGAGGATATACTCTCGTGTTGCAAATCCGTCACTCAAAGATTTGATAGGATTCGTCACGAGCGGCGCCTTCAACTTGAGTGTTGGTCAACCCACTGCTATCGGTCTCGTAAGTGCCGAAAATCGAAGCCTAGAAAGGGTGCTCATTAGAAATGTTGGCTCTATCACTTACTCAAAAGCTAAGATGTCTTTGGCGTGATCCAGAGGACGGTGCACTTTTTCTTTTTTTTTTCTTGATACATCTGATGAAGGACTGGGAGCCAGAATTACTTACCTAGCTCTCCACAAAAATATACCTGAATATATATAAAACCCTAGTCAGCTTTGCTGCCTTGCTTTGCGTTGATATCTTGGCTTGGCTGCGTATGAGAAATAATTAGGATGTCATCGCCCTAGAGGCTGTACTTCCCCCACCTGCCGCTTCAACTCTCGCAACATGAGGGTCAGTAATGTGAGCCCATCCGGTGATTCGCGCCGTCTTCGAGAGTATACCTTCTTGAGGGTCTTCACAAACCAATTTAATTTTCTTCAGTTTTCCGATGTTGCGTTGACCGGCGCCAACATGAAGTTAAGGTGCATTGAACCCTCACGCCCTATATGTTGCCACCAACTTCTCACATATCCACAAAAAGACTAAACTGTCACATTTTATTCGTTGCGCACCTCGCTGACAAGTATCTCGCGTCATTGGGTGACTTCAAACAAATTGATTCGAGAGTTCTCTGTTTTTTGTATGCAAAAGTGACTAGTAACAACTTATTTAGGATTTAAAACTCGGTCATTTATTTTGCGTGGGTTTTCACTTATGAATTATCGCTTTAAACAGTATTAGAACACGTGGGAGTTTCTTTATAGTGTCCAAACACTCGCATTGTCAGCTCGGGGAGGGAAATGGGCTACTTTATAACGGTATATATTCAATGGAGTCCAAGCACCCCCGTAAGGGGAGGCGAGGACGCCTTTATATACTCCTATATCCAACACAAATACAAACCCAACCTCATACAAGTCTCACTCATTGCGGGATTAATCATAGCAGGCACGTGACTACATTCACGTGCCTATTGGGACGTATGCGGCCAACCGTAGGCCGCATGCTCCACCTGTCACGCATAGACGTTAGACTCCTTGGTCCGTGTTTCAAGACAGCGACTTGCAACCATTACGCCAGCATCCTAGATACACAGGCCTCGGGGCAGAGTGGGAGAGGATGCCCGGGACTATAACACTCGAGGTTGAAGCAGAAGAGATTGGATGCAGGTGCATTGAACCTTTCCTCTCCTGAAGTCAAGGTGCACATGGATAGTGAGACGTCTGATCCAGGTGAGGTGTGTTAAACACAATAAGCAGAGTCGTAGCGCTTCTCACACCTCAGATAGTGGGGTGAGGACCAGAACTCAATCGTCTTCTGAGGAAGCATCCGTCAGTTTGACACTTTTCAGTGACGACGAGCTGTCTGTCGCTCAGGTGAACGAAGTTGAACTATACCTCTCTACGAAAATAGATGGGCGCTACAAGAGTGTAATTGAGTTCTATCAAGCCAAAAAAGGCACATACCCCGTTCTTTTTGATTTGGCAAAAAATTACTTGGCCATACCAGCTATGTCCGCACCCTCCGAGTCGTTATTCTCCCGCATGAATGATGTTGTTACGTAGAAAAGAAATCGAATCTCCCCGGAAATGGTGAAGATGTTGGCGTTTCTCAAGTATAGATTGTCGGGCTCGAAGGGAACTCCCTCAAGTTCTGACGGCGGGGGCGAGCTGGACGAGCTAGACGAGTTGGATGAGCTGGATGAGCTGGATGAAGAGATGAAGAGATGGGTGGGGAAATGGATGGAGATTCATGTGATGCAGCGAGAACAAGCAAAGGCAAAAATCCGGCTGCCATGGAAATCGTGATTTAAGTTGACAAGCTTTCGCAAGACTAATTTTCACCAAAACTTACCAGACCTTCGAAAGAGAATACAAAATGAATTCGGAATAGCCTATAATTCTGGCGTTCATCGAGATGATGCCGATTTATCCCCAAAACATTGGTAAAGACACGACTTTCGTATTCCATCGTATTCATCGTACTTTCGTACACATCGTACAGGATCGGATATCCGTATCCGAATACGATGGGCCATCGTATCGGATATCCGACATGTACGTCGTATTGGGCTGTACGATGCAACACTGCTCCGTACCGTACGCTGAGTACGCTGCCTGCCTCCGTACGCGTAGGCTGAGTACGCGATTTGCTCATCACTGGTGCGCGACATCGTTTTCGCGCGCACTTTGGTTTTCGGTTTGCACACGACCTATGGGTATATAAACGACAAAATCCCACCTCATTTGCTGGGTTTTTCTTTTTCTTTTCATACTTACCTTGAGATGTTACAGGAGATCAAGTAGTCTTGTAACCGTGAGGTTTTGTTTGCATAACACAGCGCTGCAAGATCTCATTGCCAACCTCCTTTTTAACAGTCTGTGTTGGCCATTCCCGAAGGGGCCTTGTACTTCTTTTGATTGGTTTGGCTTGGTGCGGTCTGGGGGTCGTGTGGGTCTTTCAATTTTTGATTTCACCCTCTTATGGTCTAGAATTTTATTCAGTCCCATACCTTTTAATCTGCTTGAGTCTGAAGATTTACTCAGAGTGAAAAGTTGCGGCCTCGAAAAAATTCCTAACAAGAAAAGTGCCATTTCGACGTCTTCACAATCCGAAGTACTGCATAAACGACCACGCACAAAACACCCCTCAGAAATTGCCACGTGTACAAAGTTTTTTCAAAATGAAAGTCCCAAAGAAACTTGAGTGGTTGGTGATAATTTATGATAATCCTGTGAATCAGAGGTCGGCATTTAGAGCTCAGCATCTTGCGAAGGTCCCTGAAAAAGTCAACGCTAGCATCATCACGAGTTGTGGTCCAATTTTCAAAGATGAGTCAAAGCAGGAGTTTCTAGGCAGCAGTTTCACCGTTCAAGCTGAGAGTCGAACACAAGTGTTGAAATTCTTGAAGCAGGATACGTATGCTCGAAACGATGCCTGGGATTTCAGCAACGTGATCATACACCCTTACCGGCCATTTTACAGAAGCGTTCAAGAGATGCCGAAAGTTTAATTCGGTCACTGTCGGACTGTAGCGCTTTAAATTGCGCGTACTACTACGAATTCCATATTATCGTTTGTCGTCATTACTTTACTCCCAATCATTCGTTATAGGTACCTCTATGCATTGATAATAGAATGCTTTCGTTGGTACATGAAGATGTAGGCACTCTTGTCTTTCGAGTCTGGTTTTTCTGTGACTGAAACAGCTTCAATGGCTTCCACTGCGGTATCATCAATTCTGAGCCATTTTTCGTTCGAGCACTTGACATCGCATGTGTAGTGTCCGCCCTCAGCATTGCGGCCGTGATGATATATTACACCCGTCAAGAAGTAATGTCTGTTTTGAACCTTCCTGGCAGCTGGCGAAAGCGACTCAAGTGGTACAGTTAAATTAAGTCCATAGCTGACATTTTTCAAGACTTTCTCGATTGTACCCATACCATAGAAATGAGAAAAGACATCTTCATTCGATTCTTTGCCGTCCTCAAAAGACTTTTCTTGTCCATTTTGAAAAGAAAATCTTTTCAATTGTAACGTGAGCACCTCTGGCAAGTCTTCAATATACGTTTGCTTCTGTGCCATAACCTCGATCCCATCCTCGGTTTTGTAAGGAAGTTTTTCAGCTTCATTCAACTTCCACAAAGCGTCCTCAACGGTGACAACATCGTCCAGAGATATATCCAACAGAATGCATCTGAAAGGGTCGACGGTAATTGAATGCGAATCTTTCAATCTCGGCACTGTCAAGACACTGCGGAAACGACCACCGAAAAGACTTGTGATGGGCGAAGGCTCGACCTCGGACACCCTTTTACTCGAGACTTTGCGGCCACTTCCCACTTCAGACCAGCCGCTCTCAAGTGTCTCATCCTCTGGTTCGTCTTTGTCATCAAGAGCACTAGCATCGGTATGTCTGACGAGACGTGCCGCGTGCTTCATGCGCACTTTGAGATCTTGTGCATGAACGGTGTCAAGTTTTTGTCCGTACAAAGAAGCGAGCTGCTCCACTTGGACCACGGTCACTGCTGCCTCGGCTCTCACAAAGTCCTCATGAAGACCATCAAGTAAGTAAACTAAGAACTCTTCCGCGTCTTCTTGCTGGCCCCATTTGAGATGCTGAAACTTTGGACACTCTACCAATTTCACGTAAAGAGACTCTGGTGAGAGAGGCCGTCCCACGACAATACCGTCGTTATTGATAGATACACCGCTGGACTTGCCTGCCAAATTGACGTTCGTGAAGTCATTCATAAATGTGATCGTAGCATCTAAAATAGGCGTTTTAGAACTCTTTCCTAGCAAACCCAAAGATTTTTCTTCAACGAGTCGAAGCATTTTGTTGAACGGTTCACAGAAAAGAAGACACTGGAGAACTGCATTCATGTAGCAGATATTTCCCGTGTTGGTGAGTCCACGAGGCTTGAGCTTATACAGTTCACACGATCCAAGATCAAAAGCTGGATCGTACAACAACGACATAATCAACAACCCTAGAGATTGGTATCTGTCGGTCAGTGTTGGCATTGCAGTTGGTACAGTTGAGATTGGCTTCGACGCAGGGCTTCTGTTGCTGCATGGTTCGGCCTTCACTTTCTTGGTCTTTTTAACAGTCGACAGGAGTAGAGACGCCCAATTGAGCGGTGCTTTGGGTGCTTTGGAGTCATTACATTCCTCATCTTGTGGTATAATCGGGCTGTCGGCTTTTTTGGGCTTTTCGAGGAAGCCAAAGCCAAGCTCTTCTCCGCGCTCGAAGCCAGTATTGTAATCTATAATATGAGAAGTGCGTTTCGTATCAATGTGGTAGTTCTTGTTGCGGTTCGCATCAACCAAATTCGCGAAGCGTGCCTGTCTTAGCCTGAGGATTATCCGACCGCGCTCCACAGCTGAGTGTTTGCTGTCTATGAGTTCTGTGAAAGTAATGTTGAAATAAAGCGGAAATTCGTTTTGCAATCGGCTCCCTTGCTCAGTCGCAGATTTGTATTTGTCTTCTAGGGTACACTCATCTGCCTGAGAGACTGCCAGCGTTTCGTTTTTTTCAACCCAGTTGGTTTCCTCTTTGATTTCTTCTTGGTGTGACAGTAGTTCATGCTCGTGCTTTAATGCCTCCGCGTGCGCAGTGTCTATTTCTTTTGACCCTAGCAGATGAGGAGATAGCGTCATAGAGGTTAAAGTGTCAACACGCGGGACCAGCTCCGAGTTGTGTGCCTCTGATCCGCGCAGCTCACTACCGTCTTTCTCTGTCGATCCGTTGAGCGAGTTATTGGATGCAGAAGAGTGCTTAAACGGGTGATGCGGGCCACCTTGAGAGTGCCCCAAAGAGTGATTGTTTGTGTATGTGTGATTAGTGTGATGCATTTTAAGATGCTTCTTCCGCGGAGCATATCCCGCAGCTGCGCCAGGCATCCCATTCATAGCGTTCATCGCCATGTAGGCCGTCGGCGTCGGAAACTGTCCTGCAGGCAACGCATAGTATTGGTACGGCTGGTACATAGAATAGTCTGGGTAGCCCGTGGCCACCGGGTAGTATGGCATCATACCCGCACCGTAGGGCACAAATTGTGGTTGCTGAACAAAATACTGCGGCTGCTGCACCGGGTATATCGGCAGCCGTCCAGGTGTCTGAGGCGCATACAGCATTTGCTGTGTGTATAGGTGTGGTGACAGGCCACTGGGGTTGAATGCTGGAACGTCGCCGCGGAACCGGCGTGGGCCGGGTCCAAGGCTTGATGATGACGATGACGATGTAGATGCAGGGCTGTCGCCTTTGGCGGCTGATTTGGTACCGATGGCAGCAAAATTACCCGCCGATTGCGACGAGCCGGCGAGCGGCACCATGGGGGTTTTCTGGACCAGCGGAGTATTTGCTTTTGACATGTCGACAAAGATATTGTACTTCTTGCGGTCTTAACGAGACATATAATGGGGGCAGTATCGTCGGCGGTTATGATCCGAGTAAAATGCTCCTTTCTCTGATTGTGTAAGGGGAAATCCTGGTTTTGCGCCGGGTAAATGGAACCAGCAGAATTGTGCAGCAGTTTTTGAGCGTGTAATATAGATATTTCGACTAAATGACGTGTAAGCCAACGGGACAATGTTTTTTGGGAACTTGAATAAGGTGCGCCTGGGAGTTACGTATGGCGTCAGGTATGCGGCGAAAGATTATACAATTGTGCCTGCTAATAATGTATCAATGGAAGTTCTTTTTGCGCTTGTGTGATTGTTCACAAATGGTCACGCGTGATTGGTGTGGTGTTGTATGTTGAGTCAAAGGAGAATCCCTGTGGTTACGAAGCAACCGAGAATTGTGTCGAAGTTATCTATGGGGCAATGGTGTTTCCGCGCGAGCGCCAGAGCGAAAAATCTTTAAAAAATTTTCAGCGCTCTCACACGAGCGGCGGATTCAAGAACCTCCGGCTGCGAGCATGGTGGAATAGAAATACAAGGAGACAAACTAAGGGAAGTTATCAATCTTGATTTCTGATGAAATTGTGAAATTGATCGTGAAATTGATCGTGAAATTGATCGTGAAATTGCTACTGTTACTAGGTTGTATACAAAGACAATTGTCTTTGATTACGCATGCGTGCAAGTGAAGTGCCACCTTCAGGCCTTATTCTGCACTCCTGATGTTCTCGTAAGCGAATACCGTCGACCCAATTACCGCAACAGTAACGATATGACATAAGCCACGGAGTAGCCACAAATAAAATTTGTTCTAAAAGCATAACGAGCGCGCCACAAAACACTCAACTTTTTTTGAGGTCAGGTAATAGTTAACAGTTATAAGCTTCATCGGTGCATTCAGCATGGTAATTCAAAATTATACAGTGCCCTTGAGAGCTCGCTCCCATCAAGTGGAGCTTTGCCGACTTGCACTATACCTTTTGCGTCAGCACTCTTGGCGTTATTCATGTACCTATAAACAGCGTTTAAGGAGGACAAAATATGACCAAAAGTGACAGGGATTTTGGCCTACTGTAAAAGAAGGCGTACAAAGGGCGAATGAAAGCGCTCGCCCGCAACCAACCATGCTTACAAAAAAGTTTCCCAGGCAATAAGACCAGATTTCTCGTGCAATTTTGTCATGATTTCTGCTTCAATTCAACTCCGAAAAAAACAGTCATATCGCCTTTGAGCACCGATTCAAATCAATGAGCGTCGCCATTACAAGATTCTGACCTGAACCGCTTCATCTTGAACCCAGTAGGCATTGACGAGCCCAGCCTCGACACATACAGTCCAATTACAAGCCAACAACACAACTGTTAGTAGATGTTTGCAAATGGGTAATGTGGCAGGAAATTTACACAGCGCATTTTGCATGAAGTCGGCTATGTTTGAGGAGCCATCGGTTGAGTGCAAAATATCCAACCAGCTTTTGTCATGTATCAAGTAACTCTTCTTGGTGAAGTCGACACACGAACAGTACCACATGTTGAGATCTACCATGACCTTGCTAGGATTTTCGAGGTCCGGCCTGTTGGTCTGGTCGTGTCTGCTTTCGCTGGTGAGATTTAAAGCTTCCATATTGGTGCCAGGCTCTAAAGATGCTTGGTCTGGGTCATTTTCCTTTTTTGGGCCTTGGTCTATTCCCTCGCATATGCTCTCCTCAACGGTGGCTTTCTCGGAAGCTGTTTTCGCTGCACTTGCCTCTACCAAGGTGAAGTCGGACAAGTTCATCAGTATGCCTAGCTCGGCGAGCAATTTTCGCAATTGTAGGAAAGGGTTTACATCCATCACAGCTTCTTTTTCCTCGACCACCGGCTCTTTCGAAACCTGGACGAATATGGGTAAATCCTTTTTGCGTAATCCAAAAAACTTGTTCAACGACTCACTTGTCAGCTCGCTCAGTTGCGTGCCCCAGACCAGAATCAATATTTGCCTGCCTGTTAGCAAAGCCAAAGCAGGGGCGTATAGTTCGCCAAATGCATATGCTAATAGTAAAGTTTTCTCTTCATCCACGTTTATCACACTTTCTTTGGCTGGTTTTTCAATCTTTTGAAGCTGGTTCTTGATGTGAAGTAAACGGTCAAGCTTCTGCTGATTGAAACGCAGTGCAGCCACTTCGTCGTCAATAAATTTTAAAATACGTTCGAGACGGCTGACTTGAGTAAGCAATCCATTTGCTAAGGACGGAAGGAATGTAAGAACGGACGCATTTTGCGCATGGAGCATCCTCTGACAAGTCGGCGCCTTTGGCAAGAAGCAATCTGGTCGAATCCACGCGTCTCGAGGTGAGTGCGAAATCGCCAGTGACCATTCTTCCATGTGATGATGTGACTGGATGCACGAAAAAAAACGCGTATATTTCATGGCTGCCTGTAAATGGGAAGCGGATCTATTAAAACGATCTTTAGGCGAACTGTAATTTTTATGTTTTCTTATTCTGACCTGTTTAAGTCGTCCCTCCAGTCAATGCACATAGGGAAAAAACTGCAATAGAAATGTAGATGTGTTCAATTGCGTGGCGCAACATTTTGGAAAGTAATTTTATAAAATACAAGAAAAAAAAGATAACAAAGCGGTACTAGTAACTTAACTTTGTCTTAATTAGAAATGCTAAGTAGACAAATCTGTTTGGTACCAGAAAGGTTATCAGCCATTAAGGCGATGACAACTTAATCAAATCCCATACGTTGCCAAGCCAAGATATCAAAGGCATGGTAGCGAAGCTGGCTAGGATATATATAGTATTGTGGAGAGCTAGGTAAGCAATCTGGTTCCCAGTCCTCGATCAGATATATTGAGCAAAAAAATAAAATGTAGAAAAAAAATTCTGCCTCTCAGTGGAACCTACCTATAAGCCCCCCCATCTCATGCACGAAATGGAATTCTCATCCTGTACAATATATTATATGCACACATTGGTACTGTATATATTTTCACGTGTGCAGGAAGGATTTGTGTTGTAACGGTGCATGAGACAATGCATCGTACATTATCTCTGCAGGTCCGTCGAAGACAGTCCAAGGAGACTGCTTCTTGTAGTCGAACAAGTAGAGCAGACTGAAGAGATCCTCATGGACAACCTTATCAGGGTCAATAGGATCATTGACACTATCCTCCACAGTATCTGGGGTGACCTCGTTAGTAGGAGTAGTTGAGGTACTGGCGACAGCCAGTACTCCTAAGTTGGTCTTACGCTTCTTATTAGTAATAGGAGCATTGGCGCCAATAGGCGCCACTAGTAGATCTTGTATTCGCCATATTGTTAACTAAGCTAGACTGGTTGGTTCTCGGTGAATTCGGTAGTCCTCCAATCAGGAGGTGCGGAATAGAAGAAGCCCTTTTATATGGGAATGGACGACGAGATGTACTGGTGTACTGCATTATGTAATCGCGTGATCACATATATGCATACGCATGTACATTTCATCACAACAATTTGTGTTGTGCGTATAATTCTTAGGTACATACATCACGTGTTT
Source organism: Metschnikowia picachoensis (assembly GCA_030556465.1). Classification (NCBI taxonomy): domain Eukaryota; kingdom Fungi; phylum Ascomycota; class Pichiomycetes; order Serinales; family Metschnikowiaceae; genus Metschnikowia; species Metschnikowia picachoensis. The sequence continues at coordinate 13,142 of JAKTUB010000044.1, forward strand.
ATTCGCGATATACAACGTGATGTCTATCTAATAATTACCCTCACTCTCATTGGTCAATGAAGGTGTGAAGCTCATTCTCTTAACATTTTAAATAGTGTTCCGTTAGCGCGTAGACATGATGCTAACAGAACACAGAACACAAGATCCTTCTTGATAATTCTGACAACAACTTCACTTACTATCCTCATATTATGTCTGATAGTTCTGACTCTGACGAGTCGGTATCTCCTTCCTCCAAAACGAGTCGGTATCTCCTTCCTCCAAAACGAGTCGGTATCTCCTTCCTCCAAAACTACGGTCGAACGCTTCCGTCAGTTTAGCTTCCAGTCGCAGGTACACCCTGTGAGTTCCTTAGTGAACTATCCAGGGAAGGTCGACGCTGCGCGAATCGCACCACTACAATTTGCGGCCACCCTCACAATAAATCAAATCAAATCAACAAAGCACCCACATACTTCGTCAAAATTGCTTTGTGAGTCGTTCAACTTCGAGGATGCAAACCCAAATTTTGAGCAGGACCGAATGATTCTCGAAATGTTCGTACTAGAGTTATCAGCCTACATGAAGAAATATGGCATCGAGTATTTTTATCGACGGGAAGAGATTTTGAGAAAGAATACGGGTGCAGAAAACCCGAATCGTAAAAGATTGCGGCTAAGCCTGGCTGGACTGGATGTTTACTTGTATCTACACGCCAATAAAGCCAGACTTAGGACGATGCCTGTCTTGAGGAATGGTTCTACTCAACGTTGTAGCTGCAAAGCTAGGTTCACGATTCGATTATCTCATGGTTACGAGCACACGCCAAAAAATAAACTCAACGTAGACAACCAAGGGGATGTGAAAGTCAAAATCACATGACTTTGGAAACACAATGGTCACGAGTTCAATGACCCAGAAAAATATAGCAATGAGCCAATGTCGACGGACACGAGAAATTTGCTAAGATTAGCTGCTTTGGATTTTGGGGTCAGCTGGAAGCAGATTCAGCGATTGCAGGATGATATTTTGGCCAATGGTCATGGGAAATTATGTGAGCTTTTGAAAATCACAAAAAGAAATGTGGACTATATCGAGAAGGAGAGTCTGAGCCAGTCTTTTAAATGCATACCAATCGTTACTGGTTTCGGAATTTTGGCCGGCGCTATTCAGTCATCCAGTGGTTTTGCCGAATATACAACAATGTTCAAGTCCATCGATGGGAGTCACCCTTCAGAGGAATTAAAAAATCTGGGAGGCAAAAAGGTTTGGTCTTTTTGCTTCATATCTGGTTGGCAGAAAGAAATGTTCAGCCTTAACTCAAGAATTATACACCTTGTTTCAACTCATAAAACTTGCTACGGACTTAAGAAAAGCGAAAATGGTTTTTTGTCGACCGTTCTCGTGAAGAATCAGATGACTGGCTCTGGGGCGCCAGTGGCTTTCATGTTAAGTAATTCGGGCAAAGCGCAGGTGATCGCTGATTTTTTGCGAAAAATTGAATTGTTTACTGGGACCACACCAGCGCAAGCAGTTATAGACTGTGATGAAGCTGAGACTGGCGCTTTGAAGGCGGTGTGGGGGCCCGAGTTCCCAATAATGTATTGCCGGTTCCATGTTGTAAAAGCACTTGGGATACAGCTTCACAAAAAAATCAAACTATGTGGCTATGAGAAAGACCTCGAACTCGAGATTTTAAGCGACTTCAAAGAGGTTTTATCGAGTAAAACCGAGTCTGATGGCCACCAGAGAATCGCGGCATTTATGAAAAAATATGAGGCTCATGCTGATTTTGCTGAATACGTGAATAAACAATGGTTCACCAAGAAGGCATTGATAATTTAGGGGTTTAATCTGAAGTACGTGCGAGGCGAGAATACTAACAATATCATAGAGTCCTACCACAATCAATAGAAGATGTCTAAACACATAGGCAGAAGCCGTCATCGGCGACCAGATATTTTGGCTCGTTACTTATTCACAGATGTCGTCCCGTCATACAGAGCAAAAGAAAAAAAAAGTATTATTTAAATTACTGAAGAGGGTTTACGACAAGGCAGAGACTTTTGCCGAACAAAAATCGTCGGAATTATCAAATGAAGAAGCCGAAGCAAAAGTTGTTTTCCTTGGTGAAACGGACATAACCGTTCAGTCTTTCACTAACATCGGAACGGAGTAATTGGTACACCTTGTGCTTTATGGTCGCGAAAAAGACATATGCACTTGCCCAGCTTACTGTAATAGTGGCTCTTGGTGCAAACGTATTTTTCTTGCAGAAAGGGTCTGGAAGGCTCAGTCGTGCCCTCAAGTCATTTTCGGTGACGTACCCAACAGTGAAGAGTCGTCCATACTGGACTCCAGTCACCTGCATATGATACGAGCGGTAAGGAGTTCGAACGAGAAGGATTTCTCAGCTTTCTTTGACAGTATTCTGAGTGATGATAAAGGCCTTGAAAGTCTTCCAAATGCAGCTTCACTAGGCGTGGACGGCGAGGATCATATTTCATTTGATTTTGAAGCCCAATCGACCATGTATATGGAGGGCAAAGCTACTGCTGATGATGAGAAACTTATCGAAGCGAATGAAAGATTTGTGAACCTTCTCGAAAACCCCAACAGCCTTTCACAAGATGAGGAAACTAATTGGGAATATCGCATCGTCAGTCAAGGTCCGAGCATTCTACCTCAACAAACAACGCACAATTTTGCAGTATCACAAGCAGCCACTCAGACAGAAGAGAGTGGTATACAGCGTTCATCCGAGATGGCGAAAGAAATGCTAGTGAAATATTTCAAGTCGATTGTTCTGCAATACGAGCGATTAAGTCCCGTGGAAAAAAGAATAAAATATCTTGAAAATGGCAAAGTGTTGATGAGGCACAATTATCTCGATTTGAAGAGTCCTTATGGCAAACAAAGACACTAGAGACCTTTCACTATTTTAGTCTATAGCTCAATCAATTTACTGGATACCACTTGGCTTCATCTACGATTCATGAAAATCAGGTTAGGATCATGTGAGTCCAACCGAATTCCAAGGCTATCCGCGGTCGGCTAGAAATCGAGTAATTCAAAATCAGGAAAGTTGTATGATACAAGTTTATACAAGCCGGGTGCTCCAAATAGCTAGAATGCCCAAGTGTGGCCAGTCGTACAAATCAGATCCCTCTTCAATTCGCCATGGTAGTATCAGACATCTTTTGTGATCTATTCAATGAGGTGCATCAAATACTGAAAGATGTGTCCTATTTAGTTAGGAAGCGTAAACAAAACGTGAAATTTGACGCATCTTGATGCAACTCGACGCACAAGGTTTATTTAAAAAAAAACCGCTTTAGGCCGGCCTCGTCTTTCTTAACGGGGTCGTTAGAAGGGTCCCATAAAGTCCCCACAAGGCCCGTTTTGGCTGCAAATATATGTACCATTGCGGGACGCGTCATTGTCGGAATTGTCGCGCCTCGCGCACCGTGATTGCTCAATGAGCGCCTCTCGCCGCTTTTGATGCTTTTTAATCTCATCTGCACGCATCAATCAGACTAGCGAAGATGTCGGGGAAAATCGGTCTTGCAAATTACACATGCTCAGAAAAGCGCCAGTAACTTGAAACTTTAGTTCATCCGCAAAAATTTTGCGTAATTCGCACGCAAAGTTGAGGGACATTTTAGTGCGTTTTGCGCATTTTCTTGTGTCATTGATAAAATAATCATAGCCCCGTCAAAACTTTCCGAATCTCCTCCTAAGGCTCTTCCTTCAAACTTCAAACATCAAATTTTAAAACGATCTAATCATTAAAAAAAGTAAGGTAATCTGGAAGACTTATGAGTTTTAGAACAGCACACATCGTGATATTTCCGTGGCGCTCGCACCCCTGCTCGAACTACCGCGATGCTCTTTTTATTTTTTTTCCTTTAGTCATGTATTGGTACTACAGTATTTTCATAAAACAACGGAAAAAAAAACCCTAGCTTGGTCTACGCGCATTCATTTTGTTTGCGCATTGGTAAATGTCCACGCGGCGACGAGAATGTTCACATAACCCAATTATGTGGACGTTATGTGGACATTCTCGTCGCCGCGCGGACATTTTGTTGTGATATTAACATCTTCGTGTTAATGAATACTCCGCAGGAGTATCCTTTTTGTTTGCATATTAAGTTGCTCAGTGGAAAGGTGCAGGAACTTACATGTTGAATATTTATAGTTAGTTCGGTTGAATGGTATGGATCAACCTACATCTAACTTTGTATATTATAAGTGTTAAAAGGATTGGTGAACGATTAGTTGAAAGGTTGGTTAGCTTTTTTTAATTAAGTGCACCATGTGGAAAACCTCAGTCTTTTATAAGGACTGAGCCATAGGAGCAACCCTCAGTTCCGCATTGACCATTCAGCGAAATCCATTGTTATAGATAACCCCACTCTGAGTTTCACATAAACCCATTGTGTGGTAAGGCTGTATTATGGTTGAGTGATTTAACCATCTTCATTAGGACTTACCAAGCCACCCTTGTGGATCCTAGTCAGTTGACCGAGGAAAAGGATCTTGGTAGCCAGCACCAGTGTTGCGAACTTTTCGTACACCATCGTATTTGGGGCTGTACGATGGTACGAATACGATGGCTCATCGTATCGTATGGACGAAAACGAAGGCTCATCGTATCGTACTTTCGTCTATAACAAAGTACGATTTCGTACAGGGTTAGTGAGTTTTTTTGGGCTAATTTGTCTCTTCGGTGGGTGTAGAAGTGTGTGTGGATTGCGGGAATGGTCATTCTATTCCCTTTCGAGAATAAATCATTGTTACCTCCCGTTGATCTTGATGTTCTCGGATTCAGCTCATCGGAATGGGATTACTTGACGACTTTGAAGAAAGTTTTTTCCATCTACCACGAGCCAACTCTTCAGCTTCAGGTTTCCAAGCGAGCAACTGTTCATTTGACCATTCCTTACATTGAAAAGGTTTTGAAGGAACTTACTAATTTTACTTCGGACGACCTCGAAGCGTCGAATCCGTACCTAGTTAAAGGAATATGGGAAGCCTACCACAAACTCTATTCATACTATCCTATATATGATTTAGATACTGCTCGGATGTTAAGCCTTTACTTTGCTTCTGTTCTTGATCCTCTAATGAAGCTCGAGTATTTCAGACGAAGATGGTTCCCGGATAATGTCATTACTCGGGTACAGGAGCGATTCAAAGATGTTTACCATCGCTATAAGGGAGTCTTCGACAATAAGCAGAGTCGTGGCGCTTCTCACACCTCAGATAGTGGGGTGAGGACCAGAACTCAATCGTCTGCTGAGGAAGCATCCATCAGTTTGACACTTTTCAGTGACGACGAACTGTCTGTCGCTCAGGTGAAAGAAGTTGAACTTTACCTCTCTACGAAAAGAGATGGGCGCTACAAGTGTGTCATTGAGTTCTATCAAGCCAAAAAAGGCACATACCCCGTTCTTTTTGATTTGGCAAAAAATTACTTGGCCATACCAGCTATGTCCGCACCCTCCGAGTCGTTATTCTCCCGCATGAATGATGTTGTTACGTAGAAAAGAAATCGAATCTCCCCGGAAATGGTGAAGATGTTGGCGTTTCTCAAGTATAGATTGTCGGGCTCGAAGGGAACTCCCTCAAGTTCTGACGGCGGGGGCGAGCTGGACGAGCTAGACGAGTTGGATGAGCTGGATGAGCTGGATGAAGAGATGAAGAGATGGGTGGGGAAATGGATGGAGATTCATGTGATGCAGCGAGAACAAGCAAAGGCAAAAATCCGGCTGCCATGGAAATCGTGATTTAAGTTGACAAGCTTTCGCAAGACTAATTTTCACCAAAACTTACCAGACCACATAAAGAGATTACAAAACTAATTTGGAATAGCTTATAATTCTGGCGTTCATCGAGATGATGCCAATTTATCCCCAAAACATTGGTAAAAACACGACTTTCGTATTCCATCGTATTCATCGTACTTTCGTACACATAGTACAGGATCGTATATCCGTATCCGAATACGATGGCCCATCGTATCGGATATCTGACATGTACGTCGTATTGGGCTGTACGATGCAACACTGCTGTACGCTGTACGCCGCACACTATGCAGGAGAGGAGATGCTGCAATTTTTTGGTTGAGGATTTTCATAGCAACAAGAAAGATAGAATTTACTTGGATCGTTTGTGGAAAGCTGTCACTAGAGTGCAGAAAGTTCAGAATGATCACATATCTAACTTTCGAAGACTTGAGTGGCCGTTGAAGTATCAACGGTTACTTCGTCATCATCAGCGTCGTCGACAACGAGCCAATCCTCCACTCCCGCAACCTCTTGTTTGTCAGTAAGATCGATAGGCTGATCGACATCGTCCTAAGTGTCCGCATTGTCTTAGGGGCTCATATTCCCGAATAGTTCCTAGGGACTTGAGAATTGCTAGCATTCTTATCCTTGTTGGCAGCAGCTTATTTCTCTTCTTGGAAATGTCATCTTCCATGCGAGAAAATACAGCCTCGGCCGGTGCAGACATGGCCGAAGCAGCGAAATAATCCCTGGCGATGCGAGAAATAGTTGGAATTGACGCTTCTCAAGTCTTATGGAATGCAACAGGGTCCTGACGCGGGTTTTCGATAGGTTCCTTGAGATACCTCTCAATCTCATGCTCTGAGTGCACGACGGCAGTCTGACTCCCGAAACAAAATCTTTTAAGCCCTGAAGATGAGCCTTGCGTCGGTTCCTGAGGTAATATTCTCACGGCATCCTTGTATTGAACCAGATTTTTTGGAAATAAATGACATAGTCAAGTGTGTCCTGCACATATACCCTCCGTACGGTATATTTGTAAATCAAATTTCATTTTATATGTCATTAAAACTAGAGTTGTTTTAGTCACTAATATTTCTAAATCTTTACGCTGCCTGCCTCCGTACGAGTACCGTAAGCGTACGGAGTACGTACGAAATTTGGTACGCGTACGCCGAGTACGCGATTTGCTCAACACTGTCACCGATGCGGCGATACTGGGGATTGGGAGCCACTCTTCTTTCAGGCGCATATGTCTCGCAATTGTATCCGTTGTATATATCACCAATATGTTGTGCTGAGAGTGCGAATATGTTATAAATATGACAGAACTGAGTAGTTACCCTCAGTGAGGTGGCACTTGGTGCTCAGTAATGATATTTGAAGTTCCCCTCTTGTATTCTATAGTAGATGACTTTATTCTCTGTCTCATTATAAGAAGAAATTAATCATCTATCCTTCTCTCCTGTGACTGACTTCACTCGAAAGATTACTATGAGTAATCTCTTCTCTACTTCGACTGAACTTCATGAAGAAGCTCTGGACAGCTTCGTTCATTCAGTGCCCAAGTATGAGATCAAAGACCAGGTGAATCCCTTGGTGGGACACATGGACTATATGCATGAATTTTCCGCTTCTGCGACCTCGCAAAAACAATACATGACATAAAGAAAGAAAGATTCGTAGTACCGTGCTACTTCATATATGAAGTAGTACAGTCGGCCCTCGTTACAAGAAGATCATCTTAGCACACACTTTCTGGGCCGTTTACGAGTACGAGAGGAATTTCTAGTATGTGCAGGAAACCTGAGTGTTGTGGTGCGATTTCTGCAGCGTCAAACTGGTAGACGAAGTCCCCATCCCCGTTGATAGGATAAGTCTCCAGACGGAAGCTAAACTTACGGAAGCGTTCCACAAGATCTTTGATAGTTGCTGGTTCAGTAGTCTCAGACATTAGAGATTAGTATATGAAGTTAGTGTGTAGAGTTCAAGAATAGGTGTATGTATATTAGACTCAGGGGTGAGATCTAATATATCATTAATAAGCAATGCGGAGATAGGACTTCATATAACTACATTAAAGCACCCCCTGAGGCTGTGCTTTAATTAAACCACGTGAGGGAGGCGAGACAGCTTTCACATGATTAGAACCACGTGATGCTACAAGTCTCTAGGCTTACGCACAACACTGAGTAGGAAAGCGAGGGGCCTAACTTTGCAATCATTGCAACCTTTTGTAATCTCATGGAGGACGGATACCTTCGCAGGCACACCAAAAATGTACAAATCGCTAGATTTATCCGAGTTCAGCGCGTTTAATGCACTTTTGCGAGGTTTCAGGCATTTTCCGCTTGTACTCGAGTCAAAAATTTATACTTTCTTACCTTAAATACCTGGAAAACGGTCAATATTAGTGCCCTGTTTAACGATAAATTTCTCGAACCGATCGAGGGCCGAGGGAACCCTCGGTAATTTGGGCTTTAGTATGTAATGCAACCCCTTCTTAGCACCGACTGTTTGATTTTGATAAAAGTCGAGGGTCCTAGGGCTTTGTGGTTTGTGGATTTCGATGTGTCTTGTAACGAGAGCCGACAGTAATTGGCAAATGATCCATACTTATATCGACCCGGTATGAAATAGGTATGATTATCCCTGATTCACAATACGTTTTAATGCAGGACCTGCTAGGTATGATTGTCAAGAGTGAATTTGCATTGACTCTCAGGAAGGAGAACTCCCTATTTAGCCCAGCCGAAAAGTCCATGGATATACAGGCACGTAGACACGCAAAAACGCAAACGCAAACGTCATGCGAACCGTCAGAGGGTTCTGTCACGTGATAGTGGTGCAGGATAATCGGTGTGTGCACACCGGCTCACACCTTGTTCTCGCTCGGACCTAGTCACTTGCTCTCTTTAAGGGTCTAGCTACAGTAGTAAACTAGGTCTTAAGTACATACATACTTGAACAAGATAACTCTTCAGCTTAAGGGTTCTACGGTGAGGTCTACTATCATGTGGAAATTTTTATGACAAGACGCGAACGCGATTTCAGGACTACATAACTTGCTCGGACACGACACGACGCGTCAAGCTATTAATATGAACTAGTCGCTTTTGGCCCACTTGATCGGACGTAAAACCTCGTCCATATCAATTCCTTTCTCTGTAATGTATACTGCACCGCTCTGTCGCTACAAGGTCTCAGTCAATCAAAATCAATCTCCTGGTTTTGCCATATGATAATTGGAAAGCTCGCATGCTGTCATCAAGTATGGTCAAAACTGGTGAGAGTCGAGCTTTATGTTGAAAGTCAAGTCAGAAAAATGAAGGTGCTATGTGTCTTGGTTCGATGTTTTCGGTGGCTGCAAATCGAAGTATAGCGTGACTGTAAATGAGACTCCCAAAACGCAAGCTCACCCGGAGAACGAAACACAATGCCATTGTCGACGAATTGTAAACTTGTATTTTCCGAAAAAGGAGGTTGGATGATGAAGAGAAACGATAGTTCCAGTATTCAATCTCACAGTAAGAGACTGCATGGCAACTTCGACCATGCCCACACCCGCAAAGTCGCTATTCTCAAGGTTTAATGATATGGTATCGAAGAAGCGCAATAAATTACTTCCAGCCACGATCAAGATCCTGAAAAATCTCAGGTATCGTAATCAAATTACAGATGGAGTTGAAGCGGTCTTCAGTTATGACCTGTATGGTGACCGCATCTCGATACCAGAAGATGTATCATCTCCGGAAGAGGTAGCATATATTTAACCCCGGATCACAAAGATGTGGTAGAAGAAGATGACTCCCTATAGGTATGAAAGTGTTCAAAAGATGTGCTATTTGATTCTTTGACCACTATCCAAATTGAATATAAAAAAGGCTTTTGGGGAAATTACTCTCTCATGTGAAGCTCAGGAAGCTTGGCTTCGAAGATTGTATGTCTCAGGCCAATATACCTTAAGATAAGGCCATGAGGCCAAGTACTCTGTAAACAATTCATAATTTAGTATTCATGGCTTATTTTCATATCGATTCTTATTCACCACAAGTATAGCTATACCGAAATTTACTACCTTTGTATGCACCACACCTGATTATTCGGCTCACTTGTGCACAGCCTAATCAGGTCTTTGGTCAAATGCTTCACATGCCTTGTTTTCGATGGGATATGATGGGCCCACATCAAAGAAACCATTTTTCTTATTTGAGTTTACTCGACCATTCGCAAGTAAAGCGAGGTAATAATTTTTGGGTCAAACTTTTATAAGAAATGTCGTATCGTGTTGATTATGCTACTCAACCTTTTTTTGGCTTGATACATCTGGTTGAGGACTGGGGACCAGAATTTTTACCTGGCTCTAGTACATTTGAACACAAAAGATAAAACATAAAGTCAACAAATAACGTTCCTGTTCAAAAACAGACAATTTTTCAGAAGAAGTATAGATCGAGTACCATTGATCATTTCTTTCATTCTTCTGATGTTCTTCAGACTCCAATACTGTAAGCATGGCCAGAACAAGGAGGCCGTGGTGTCACTGACTTACTGAAACAGCCTCTAGGCCATAGAGCCGAGGCGATTGGCGAGACATTGAGTCAGGCAAATGGGTGATTCATCCAGTATTTCAGGTTTTTTTTTTATACTCCAACACATCGCTAAGATTCTCGCGAGGAATGAGCATATGCGAAACCTTGAAGCCGAAAACTTCACTGGCTCCAATTTCTTCTTGAAAAGACCGATCTTTTTGAAAAATTTTCACTGGATGTGTTCGTCTAATGAAACTCACTGTTAAAGCCTGGCGCGAAGTGGCTTATAGAAGCACTGAACATGATGTCGCGAAACAGCCCCACATCACCTCGGAGTCAACGCTTATGGAAACAGTTGCTGACGATTGGTTACCCCGTGCGGCTGTGGAAAGGATCAGTCAGGTCCATATAGGTCTTTGGGCCGGAAAAACAAGAAAATTTGTCATCGCTTAGCCTACACGGTTTCAGGAGATTTGTCCGGAGGTCGAATCGGTCAAAAGATGAGAAAAATTTTGGGGAGTTTCGTTCAAAGAAGAGGTGATACTCAAATACGATCTCAGGGCCCTTTCCCGTTTAATTTTGGGTCCTACATACCACTATTTGATGTGGTTGGCGGCACGTTGGTGACACGATGTCATCTTTCTAAGCCACACCACCAAGGACGGCATGCTCGGGTACGTTTATTCCAGGCGTGAGGCCACCTGCATTTGATGGCGAAAAATAGGGCCTAAGGATCCAATTCACCTTAACTCGCTGTTGGGGCTAGTCAAAGCATCATCGGAAAACTTAAGAAAATTGAATTGGTTTGTGAAGACCGTCAAAAAGGTATACTCTCGAACGGTGCAAATCACCGGATGGGCTCGCATTACTGACGCTTCTGTTGCGAGAGTTGAAGCGGCAGGTGGGAGAAGTATAGTCATTAGGGCGATGAGAACCTAATGATAACCGAATCAATTCTCATACGCATGCAAGATAATATACCAACGCAAAGCATGGCAGCGAAGCTGGCTAGGGTTCTCTATTTATTCGTGTATAGTTTTGTGGAGAGCTAAGTAAGCGATTCTGGCTCCCAGTCCTTAATCAGTTATTAAAAGAAGAAGAAGAAAAAGAAAAAGAAGGAGAAGAAAAAGAAGGTATAGGATATGCCGCCTGGCCTCTATGACTTGCACCTATACCCTCTTCGTGTCCATCACAATGGCGGAATTTTTTATTTCTCTCATCTTTACCTTCTTAGTCTATAGATATCTAACTTCCATCCTTTTTCAACCCCTTTTGGACGGGGCCCACATTTCTGCCTTCAATTTCATTTTCTAATTTCTGATACACGTCAGCACATATGACGTATTTAAGTTTCTCGCTTATTTTTGCTGCGATGCACTGTGCGGCCAGCCTCGGTTATTCTTGTTCGCCCAAAAGATGCCTATAGTAAAGTATCCACGCCAAATCTAGAAAAGCGCAACAACATTTCTTATTCAATTATCTCTGGTATTGGTATCAAAAAAGGGTCCTATGTCTGTTCCCGGCGCGAGCTTTTCGACAAAATGCGGTCAAAGTGCGTTGGTTGTTGGATGCGGTCTAGCCAAACCATGCCATTCTCATCAACAATGATACTCCAACAAAACGGGTTTGACATGTGCATATTCGATAGTTTCGGCTCAAATCTCCTTTTTCAAATTTTTCAAGACTCACTTACTGGCCCTGATACTATCTAAAAAATGCGCATGTTAGCGTTCGATCGGTGTAGTCAAAAGTTTTGGACGCCCATTTGGTGATAGATATCAGTCAAGACATTCGAACTATCGCTGTAGTCAGCTTACAATACAAAAGAGATTTATTACGCGAGAGCCTTTAAATCAAATTCAAAAATTGGTCATCCAGACCCTAAGTATTTTTCTCTGATCAAAACCGTAAAAACTCATCTTGACTGAAAGTGAGGGAGTGTTGAACATGTTCCATTATCATCTCCTGAGTATTGGACAAGACAATCTATCAAGGCGTGTATTTATATTAACAAAATGATGTTTTTGTGCTTTCGTTATTTCCCGTTGAACCTTTTTCTGCATCGTTAAACCGCAATGGCCTATTCTGCGTGGCCTATTCTGCGAGTAAAACCTCTTCATTTTATAAGTAAGCATGAACGAAAGCCCAGTTTCAACTAAGGCAAACGGGGGTTGTTTCAAGATGAGATAATATTTTCACCCACTCAAACGAGCTTAATTTGAATTCCAAAAAGACCTTATACCTGATCAAAGTGGTTAAATTCGACTTTCTCGGCCGTTTTTCGAAACTTGCATCACCAACGCATTCCTCCTTCAATATATGGCTCAATGAATACACCCAAAATCCATATTAGAGAGTGTTTTTATGACGAGAGCCATATGGAATACGATTGAATTCGCCTACTCCCTCAATTAAACTAATTTCTGGCTGGTCTCTTTTGTGCTTACTGTAACCAGTCCATGGCTGAAAACTTGTAGAAATCACATGCTAATGGATTCTCGTGAACGAAAATCTCGGGAGGAAAACCAGTTCTCCGCCCGAATCATCTAGACAATGGAGTGTTTGTCTGCGGGGTGTCAACTGATCACATTCAGATTATCATCATCAATACAAAAAAAAAAAAACAGAGAAACCCCTTTTTTGTTATACCAACTGATCACATTCAGATTATCATCATCAATACAAAAAAAAAAACAGAGAAACCCCTTTTTTGTTATTTTCATGAACTTCCTCAGATGGTGATGAACACGCTCAAACTTCTCTACGGTACCGAAACTCCGTCCTTTGTGCGCTTGCGGGTTTATGATTGTTCACTAAATCCTTCAATTATTGGTAAATGGCCCGGTTCGCCAATTTAAGGTTCTTCATACTTCACTCCTAGTTTTCTATATATCATGACCAGTTATGAGATTTCTCGCGCATATGGGCGTCGATCTCCTCAAGCCTTTCTACTCCTTTATTCTTAGCGGCATAGTCACTTGTACGGAACCAAAAGAAGGACATTGCTTGAGAACATTTGCTATTTGAATTTGCAGCCCGGTCCAGTCTATACTAAGATTTTCAAAAATACCCATATTAGGCTAGCCACTTCATTTCGTGCTTGGAAATTTTTGCATTTTCACATCTCGAAACACGTCCCGGTTTCGCTCGCTCCTATTTTTTTCCTCAGCCCAAGGCTTTAGAGCGCACCAGGCCAAAAGAGATCTGCGCTAGAGGGGCCTAGAGGACGTTTATATCGGCAAAATTGCCATTAAAAAGCTGAAACAAGACTATATTGAGTCAAGGTTTCAAAGAATTTTTCTTTCTGGTGATTCAAATCGAGTTTGTGCTAGGGTGGGCCATCTTGAACCGAAAATACGCTCATAGCTGAGAAACAAGCGCTTGTTTTCGATAGTTGGGCATACTAAAAACCGCATTACACCGGACGATGGGCCCGAAAAAAATCCCGGGGTTGGTGAAGCCACGATCCAAGAAGGCAAATTCGAAATCTGGGCCCGAAAGCGTGAAAATTGGCGAGGAAGCCGAGAATCTAGAAAAACCCAAGCGTGGACGGAAAAAAGGCACTACACTGGGCGAAAGTGCCGAAAAGCCCAAACAGAAACGGGCTTATAAGCCGCGGGAGAAAAAGCAAACCCTCATATTATCGTTACAGAGCAGCCCGCATATAAAAGAGCAGGTGGCTCAGGCTCAATATGTACCTTTACTACAGAGAATCCCTGATTTGGTTCCTGGGCCCCGCCTCACGACGGGTAAACCCGGGTCTGCGATTTTCACGGAGCCCGAGTTAGCGGAACCCAAGCCGGGGTTCTCCGGGCACCCGCTAGAAACTTTCCCGCCCGAAAAAGTCAAACGTGCTGCTGTGGGTCTAGGAAGGGGCCGCAAAGCTCGCCTGGCTCAGGCACATACGCCCGAGAACGGTTTTAGCGAGGAGGATATCGCAGAAAAGGAAAAGACGTATCAAAAGAGCCTACAAACGGCAAAACTGGAGCTTTTGACAGGTGATCTGAGCGTGCGGGCAGATGTGGGTAAAATCGCGAAAAAGCGTAGGCGGCCCCTTTCAAGTGGCGAGTCCACAACGATCGAAATTCCGCTCACGCCAAAACTGGATTTGAAAGCGCACGGTAGTCCTGGCTTTTCTGTCAAACGCATCAAAATCATTCTGCCGAAACGATCGAATGCCTTATTGGGGAATTCCGCGCCGCCACCGGTTGAGAATTCTCTGGACGCCAACGAAAACGACGATTTCTGCCTGGCGTGTGGTGGCACAGGGATCTTTATCTGCTGTGACCTGTGCCCGAAACTGTTCCATTTACTATGCTGCAATCCGCCCTTAAGAGACGTTCCGGAAGATAACTGGAATTGCAATTCCTGCAATGCCCGCACGGGCGCTTCTCCTCGTAGAGTGTGGCACGACTTGGGCATGTTTGGTGCGCTAGTGAACTCCTCGCATGGACGGGATCCCGCCGAGTTTCGGCTCCCGAAACGGCTACGTGATAACACGTTTATCGGCGTGTCTACGGGGGACAGTCATGCATATAGCGACATGCTGGTGAAACCAGAACTTTCTTACAGCAAGGCCAATGGCGCGCAGATCTCTGGCTACAACAAGGACGAGGCTTTGGACATTGACGACCTTTATGACAAAGACGGCGTTCCCTATTTGTGTCATAAGTGCGGCCTCTCGGGCCTACAGCATCGAGCCCTAGCGTTTTGCGACTACTGCCCGCTCCAATGGCACTTGGACTGCTTGCCGTACCCAATGTGTCTGGCGAAAACCAAGGGCCAAAAATGGCGGTGTCCTGGTCACGTGGAAGCCCTCATACCGTCGTTATGGCTGGAGAGGCGCAGCTTCAAAGACGCGTTGGTGCTTGACGCCGCCGCACACAACAACTTCCTTCGCTTTGCACACGCGAACAATTTCGTGGTAAAACATGCGGAGCAGCCGTATCTTGAAAAGAACATGTTGTTGCAAGAATACGAGCAGTTTCAGACCCGCAGTTTTCTCCGTAGCGGTACGGAACTAACCGACAAGTTGAAAGATCCTGAAGACTCCGATGACGACACAGACCTGGGAACAAGAGCCACACCTCCCTACCTCCAGAACGTGTCTGTAGGGGACCGCATCGCGGCGAAAACATCGGCGCAACTGACAAAATTGCTTCTCATGACCAATGCTGACGATCCCGAACAAAGGCCGTTCGTTTACCGTGTCCCTGAGCAGCTGCTTTTGCTAGACTTTTCCGCACGGGTAAAGCTGGAAAGACGCGTTATTCTACAGGACATTCAGAAGTACGACGAGTTGATTACGGTTGAGAAAAAGAAGGACTTGGACGCGGTGCAGGCGCTTCTCACCATTCAAGACAGAACGAATCCTGCGGTCGGGAAAGGGCTGCAGAACGGGAATTCAGCGAACAATGAAGATTTCATGAAACTCTCGAGAGAAGCCTTGGTACAGGACCATATGTCCCGTGCTGAGTTGGACGAGCTCAGAGCCATACGCCGGCAAATCCAGGCCAAGGGCAAGGACGCACTACTAAAATTTTTGGCATCATAGAACTACACACGTGGCGCGTTCCGCCACCACCAATGCATATCACATCACTGCAAACTCCGTTTCAAACCTATATACATAACTGGAATCACTGTAATCTGACCTTCGGAAGAGGAATCGCGGGGTTCTCGTTGTGGGGCACACGCTCCGCATTCGTGGCTGCAACAAGCTTCTTGAGAATCGCACTGTGGCCCGTGTTGTCACAGTCAATGTCCTTCACCTCACCGCCGTCTTTATGCACACGAAGCACGCATGGCACTTTTGGATATTCCAGCGGCAGAACCGGACTCACACGAGTCACGACAAAATCAACATCGTCGTTATGAAATTTCAATGTGGGAAGATTCCATTTACGGAATTGGTTCATGCCCACAAATCGGCGGTTGATGGCTTTGTTCATGCTTATGATTTCGACTTTTTTGACGCTTGAAGGAAAACGGTATGCGGTGGTTGCATCGCCGGAAATGAGGTTCAATCGGGCAATTTGGCGCAAGATTTTGTGGCCAGGCAAGCCCTTCAAGTATTCTTTCAATGGTCCCTTCGCCATTTTGTGAGTTGAATTTGTGGAATTTTGCGTTGGTCTGTGCTTCAAAGTGACCTGTTTTGTCTACGTTTAAGGAATGGGTATTTCAGATCTGAAAACCGAGGTGTGCGCGTGCAAATTTTTGGCGGGTCTGCTGCGAATCTGATATCTGCGTGGGTCAAAATTATGGAATCTAGCTGATTCAGAATTGGGCTTTTTTGTTTGGTTCATCTGATGCCATTCACTGGGAGATGATGGAATTTTTACTACACTATTTGATGTTAATTTTTCTCTGTTTTGATGACTAGGTACTCCTTTTCGATTGTTGTTTTTTGTAGTGCATCGCTTAGAGTTCAGTCTCGTTCAGCATGGTTTTCTATTTCTATTTCTATTTTGTATTTTGTATTTTGTTTTTGTTTTTGTTTTCTTTTGCTTTTTTTGTTTTGCTTGATATATCTGAATTTTCAATTTTTTCTTCATTCATCATGTTATTTCGTGTTTATTTTATTTCTCTATGTTTAACTGCCAGTCTTCAATCAGATATATCCTGCCAAAGCTAAAATAAAGAAATCAAGACAAAAACAAGAATAAGAAAAGAACAAGAATAAAAAAGAACAAGGATAAGAGTAACGTGGGATATAAATCGTCTTTCTATTGCTTACTAGGATAAACTTTAGCTTGCGAGTGTCTGGCTAGCGTACGTATATCATGTAAATCTTCATCTAGTGGTATATGGGACTATTCAATTGTGCCAGGGGCAAGCCGACCCCTATTCATTAAGCCCAAATTCTTAGAATAGTTCAGAAATCAGAACTTGCCGATTTGCAGCCCGGGTAAAGCTTCAACAATGTTGCCAAGAATATCAGTAGGGTTCCCCACATTTAAAAGCCTCCAATAGTCAGTTCATGCCGTTCTCTTTGTCATATTACTGATTCAATGGCTGGCGATTGACCTTAGCGCTACCATCTACAGCTATGTCTGAGTAAAACGAATGTCCTCAAAAAACACCTATGAGTTAATAGATCTTTCAAGTGTGCCAGAGGCGAGCCGGCGGCTATTCATCTGGCTGGAAATATCCTGGTGCCAATACCAGAATGTGGCGATTTGCAGCTGTTTAAAACAGGGAACTCAAATCCTTGCTCTTATCAAGGCTCTCTTGTTCACTAGGTACATAACCAAAACAGGCAATGCAGCTTTGCCTTTCCATTGTTCCTTCACCTCACAAGGTGCATTGCTCAACAAGCACGCACTGCTTGTCTAATGGAACCCCTTAAGAAACCCTTTATTTGATCGGACACATTGACTTTTGCGTGAAGCATTCTACGAGCGCACTTTTCCGTTCTCGAAACCAAATCAAAATGCTAAACAGTAAAAACACGTTCCCCGATCTCGAGGTAAAATAATATCAAGAAAATAAAACAAGAAGAAAAACAGAAGGCCACCAATGACTTCATAGCTCAGCTCTACCACCAGGATCGTCTTCAGGCCCCTCCTACTAAAGTAACCTCCATAAATAACTTAGAAGTCGCTCGTCGGCTCAAAGCGCGGAAACAACAACAAGAAGCTAATTGCTTGTGGGCGGAGCACTGAGTGTAATACCCAAGCACACACCCGAGTCCAACACCAACTTGCCTCTTTTCGGCTCTATACGACCACCCAAACTGTCTTTGAGCGCACTTTCGAGACTACCCAAGTTGTTGTTGCTCTGATTTTCTCTGTTGCTTTTAACGTTGCGATTTTTCTTGTTAGCGGCCTTGTTGGGGCACTTCGCATACAACGCTTTACAGTGGGCAATGAGAAAGTCCGGATTGACAATCCCGGCCTTTATCCAATGGGTGAATTCGAAAATCGCCTCCCCAAACATTCTCTGCTCGTATTCGTTCGTTGCATTTTTCAGCACGGCTATCCAAACAAGCGACAAAATATCCTTTATTGACAATTCATGCGCGAGCAAAAAGTACACAAACAGGGCGATTTTACCCTGTGTGGCCTGTCTCTTTAGAACGTCAAGCCTGTGATTCAAAGCAGCAGGATTTTGCGACAAAAGTAATTTGGGGCCCCACGTGTGTTCCACATAAGCCCTCGTGAGCAATTGTCCGTTCACTGGGGCCAAAAGCTTGGGACTGATGAAACGCCTGATTTCTGTATCGTAACACTCATTCATTGTCTCATATGCCCGGTCATTGTCTTCGAGACTTCCTTTGATATTAATTTTAAACATATGCATGTCAAACGCGCAATATGCATAGTGGCTCAAACTTAATCTACTGAACTGTTCCAAAAAGCGGAAGTACCACTCAATGAAGTTGCCGGGCGTGGCAAGTTTCGGAACAGCTTCTTTGGTGGGAATTTCCTTGGCCTTTACGTCGCTTGCAGAAACACAAAACCCGACGGGCGGCCTGGCCCAGACCCAGTGCGATGAAGTATGAAACATAGAATACTCCTCAAGTGGGTTAGTAATAGAGTCCGAGGGGGTAGGTGACGGAGTGTCGCTATCCGTATCCTCGTCCTTAATCGAGGAGCCAATCAGCAAATGCGTCATGACATCCACAAAGCTATCTTCGTCCTCATATCCCGACATGGTCAATTTGAAGAATTAAAAGAGTAGGCAGGTCGTGGATAACCCCCCTGAATTGGAGTGTGGAGTGCGGCCGTGCGACAATAGGCGTGCACACAGCCAGGGGATAATCTGGTGAAGATCTCCGATGCAGTCCATTTAGGGTACAAGATCATGAATGACGATTTACGAGATTAAGCTGAATCTGACATGGGCGATTTTATCACGGTCTGGTGAAAGATATGCTGCACTCGGTAAAGGCAATTCAAACCTTTTCACATATTGTGTCAACGATGGTGGTTTTTGGTCTCCAATTTCCTGCATACATTCCATCAACCAGTTTACGAAGAAAAGCACTAGTTTCAGGTTTCTTGACATCAGGGTTATTTGGCTGTTGAGGGTTTGAAATTTACAGACGCTTTTCGGTGAATGAGCTACATAATTAGGTGCATCCCGGCGGTTTTGTAATAAAGCAAACATCACAAGCCATTGTTGGTGCAATATTTGGCACCCACGCAGCAGAGGGGTTCAGAAAGGAATCACAAGGACTGTGAAAGGATCCATCGATGGCAGAGGACATGCGCCGATCCGGAAAGTTCTGAATCTGCACCTCCTGCTCCGTGTAGTATTGACTTTGGGGGTTCTCAGCCAAGACATAAATACATCCATGCCACAATATGCTACCAGACACTTGATATTTTCGATAAATAGATCACGCTACTCTATTGATCGAATCTTGAATTCTCAGTAATGAAACACGCCCAACCAAGTACGCGTATTTACAATACCCCGGCATCAAACAAATAAACATTACCATACCTCCTTTTTTTTCGTTAGTCATGTATTGATACTATATATAAGGGACACAATCGCGAGACATATGTGCCTGAGAGGAGCGTGGCTCCCAAACCCCAGGCATCGGTGAGGGGTTATGTGTAGGTCGAACGAGAGATGCTCAAAAGGCCTACGCTACGCATGCGTAGCGTGAAAATCGGGCTACGCCACCAATGCGTAGCGTAGAATTTGGGAAGCTGTGTCTCAAAATTTGGGTATGAATCATGAATGATGTCGTATAGACGATAGTATTACTGGGAAAAGAGACATCAAGCAAGTAGCGCTAATTACAAACGTAAGAAACTGGTATAATTAGATGAAGTCAGACGTACAAACATTTGCTCGAAAAAGAGAGCAAGCGAATTCATGGCACTGGTGACCGTGGTCTATTGCAGGAAAATGTTCATACTATCCTCCAGCTCTTCTTCATAATCTGTCGCAAGATCGTGGTCAATGAGTAGATCAAAACTTTCTCTTTTTCCTTCAAAAGCTCTAGTTCGGGTCTGGCATCAAGACAATCGGAGGTGCATTGCTTGGCAATACTGGTAGTACTTGCCTAAATGGAACACCTAACATGGCGCGTCTGATAATCTAAGGCACGCCATTCACGGTTCACACGTTTCCAAGGCACGCAATTCGTGAATTAACGGTTCGGAAAGAATGGTGGGCACGCATACCAGGGGCTGTTCGAAAATTAGCCTTTGAAATACCCTTAAAATCGGTCATCTATCCATATAAACAATATACTGCATATAATATCTACGCTCTCTACTCTACGCTACTCCGTAGTTACGCTGAGACCCAGCGTATGCGTTGCGTAGAGTAGAGAGCGTAGCTACTCAGTAGCGTAGCGTATCAAATTCTCTACGCGGCTACGCACTTTTGCCCATCTCTGGGTCGAACTACATGCCGCAGAGGGGCTTATTATTCGATTCTGACGGGCTTGTTTGGCTAGTGTGATGGCGTGGTTGGTAGTTTGGCTTGCAAGTTGTGGCTTAGAAATGTTTTCCATAATTGACTTTGTAGTGATTCATATTCCTTGATATCGTGCCGGGATTGAGATCCGGTAAAGTTGCGGTTGCCGCGAGGCCATCTGCGCCACGGGTTTCAATCGCCATTCGTCGTCGCGTTCTGATGAACTGACCAAGATAATAAAGGAATTTGTCAATTTTTGGAGATGCAGGATTGATGGATCCTACCACAAGACGGATTAGTGGCTGGTTGGTGATATTGCAGGCTCACCATATGTCTTTGGAAACAGTACACGCAAAGTAAATGTGTCGCGTTCTGGTTTCCTGCGTGGCATCTGTTGAGGATGTCATCTTGCAAAGCGAGCAGTGGTCTGCATTCGCATAGCAACCAATATCGTATCCAAGGTGGAAGAGGTGTAGGTATGGCAACAGTCGGTTCAGCTTCACGTTCAGTGCCTTGATTTTCTTCCAAAAAGCCGAGTAGTTTGCATCCTCGCGAAGTTTATTGATGTGCGGAGAAAGCCGGTCACGTGGAAACTCGAGGTGGATGCGTTTCGAATATGATTGGAAAAAAGAAGTCTGACAAATGTTTTTCAAGGGTGCTAGTACGGCGTCCTGTGGGAAGCTGTAAAGTGGATTCTGGAGCAGCAGATTGACGGTGGATTTTTGAATAACATCGACGGGATAAAGGTCAGGCGAGTTGGGAATCAGGGAATCAGCAGGGAAGTAGAGTGGCATAACAAGGCGAAACCAAGCATTAAGATATTCCACTTCGGGTATATTGTATTTAGTAGGAGAAGCGCAGGGCCGCCAATATGACCAAAACCAACTCAATAAAAAGTTTGGACGAGTCCGGATTCGAACCGGAGACCTTTCCCATGCTAAGGGAACGCGCTACCAACTGCGCCACACGCCCTGTAGATGTCACTAAAAAGGTTGAGCCAAGTAAAAAGCAAGAAGAGTAATGTGCGTCACGTGATCCAAAGCACGTGCTATATTCAAAACAATATGCAGTCTTAGATCAACGCTTTCCCCTTAATCTGGACGAAGGCTTCCTCGAAGTATATTAGGAACACTGGCCGTTATTTAGCATTCTATTGTTTTGTTTGATACAACCAATATACAAGTGTATCAGATACTCGCCTGGTAACCGCTACTCGAGACCCATAGACCATCTCTGAGGAGGTACTCTATGTGAACACACGCGTGAAGAACCCATCCCTACATATTGATGCATTCAAACTCCTTGAAGAACAACATGCTGTTCGGTAGTGTGCGTTTGGTTTGAACGTACACACGAACCTATAATAGCAGCTTGTAATTCAGGGAGCCCCGTATTCAAACTTCTCTCTGGCAATTTACGTGCTCTCATTGAAACTCCCACTTTGACTCTAGCACTGTATACCAAGTCGAATCACGAAAGAAATGCAATCGAGTACTTACGCATAGCTGATTTATTCTCATTGCGCCTATAGAAGACAATATGTAATGGCTTTATGTCTTTAGACGACGCTTGTTGCACACATATGTGCTACGGAAAGACTTTCGCCAAATTTTCGCAGCCAAGCGTAAAGTCCGCCGCATCTCATACATCAGTGACCCTGGGAGACTAAACTCAAATAGTTATATAGAGGTAATCTTGATAAAAGCCTCTTGAAAACAAAGCTATGCAACACGATGCATATTAAAGGCGCATGATCGTTTCAGCCCCGGTGAAATTGGCCACAGCGGCAATCAAAGAGCAGTGTTCCCCAGAGATGGGCAAAAAGTGCGTAGCCGCGTAGAAAATTTAATACGCTACGCTACTCCGTAGCTACGCTCTCTACTCTACGCAACGCATACGCTGGCTCTCAGCGTAGCTACGGAGTAGCGTAGCG
>JAKTUB010000045.1:0-27841 GCA_030556465.1 Metschnikowia picachoensis
CCCACCTCCGTAGCTGCCCCCACCTCCATAGCCGTTACCAAAATGAGGACTTCCCCCCGGCATAGAGGGTTTCATAGGTTTCGGGGCCATAGCCTGTTTTGGTGCCGGCTGAGGTGCGTACACAGGCTGAGGAATATACACAGGCTGCGGAATATATACTGGTTGCGTGACCACTTTAGGCGCTTGGACGTATTTGGGCTCTTGCGCAAACTCAGGTGCCCTCACATACTCAGGTGCCTTCACATACTCAGGTGCCTTCACATATTTTGGCTCTTGGATATACCTTGGCTCCTGTGCGTACTCCGGGGCTTTTACGTATCGCGGGGCTTCCACGTACCTGGGTTCTTTGACATATTCAGGTCCTCTCACATACTTGGGTTCTTCCAAATAGACCGGTTTCGGAACGTAGTTTGGCTGCTGTACAGGTTCCGGCAGTTTATCTGGCAGTTCCTCTTCCTCGGTATCTTGACCATAATCAGTGCTCAGATCGATTCCTGGCGCTGTCTCTCCGACAAAATGCACTAAGTTATTGTAAAAAGTCAAGTCTCCAAACTTCGTTGGGCCTGACGCCGGTAGGCTTTTTTCCGGAAATGCTTGAACCAGCAAAAAATAGCCCGTTATGATAAGTAAGAGGTATTTGTGCATTGGTTATCTTGCAGATGGTGTGATAAGCAGGTATAACTTGTGATAGGATGTTCCGGTGTCAACACGAATTTGCAGGTTTGTGTATGACTTGAAATTTTGGAGATAAAAAGCTCAATTTCACAAACCCAACCAAAATCCTCTCGATTCACCGTCTTTGAAATTGTATATATGGCGTAAAATTTGCAAACCACTTGACAAATTTAAAAGTATCTTTGTGGTCGAAGAACGCGAACCAGTGGCTGCGAATCACCGGACGCGACGCAGACGGTTGTGTGATATCATGAGCAGCAAAAGAAATTAGCCAGATTTTCGAACAGGTTTTTTCATCGAGAAGAAAAACCGGGATTTTAGCAAACGCTGAATTTGACGACAATCGAAAGTCTGCTTGAACGAGGTCGAAAAGCATACTTTTATAGACCGGTGCTTTGATGCTGATATCGTCGACTCGTAGAGCGAGCACATGGCTCGCAAATGACACCATATTTTCTCAAGCCAAAATCATATCGAGGCTTCCGAGCAAAATAGTGTTTTTTTTCTTACTTTGGATGTCATCTGGGTGTGATCGAATCCGGTTCTCTCAGAATGGGACAAGGTCAAAATCGGAGCAAGACTGGATTCCTTGAAAGTTTGTTTGATGATGGTTTCTCGCAAAAGTCACTTGGGGTGGTTTAAACATCAGAATTGCGCTCCTGTTCATGATGATGCCTCAGGGCTGTCCCTATTTTTGTCAGATAGATGTGATTGATGTGAGCAGATGTTGCTATTTCACGTAAAGCCTACTGATTGTGGAACACCGTCACTTTAAATCAAAACAAGAAACAAAACAAGGGAAGAAACAAAACAAGGGAAGAAACATTCGAAGCTGTAGTTTTTCATGGCGGTCATTCTTCGCACTTTGCTCAAAAAATGGGCCCGGAGCAAATCTTCCATTTTCAAGCAGATTTTGTTCTTTCTGAGCGTGCTTGTCTTGAATCCATCATACCATCGACATAATTCAAGGGAGCACTCTCTTTTCTCTTTTCGCTTTCCCAAGAGTAGATAAGAAGAAAGATGAAGTAAAACACCTCTGCACAGGATGTTGCGGCAGTAAAATCTTATGCCCAGAAGGGAGACGAAAAGACGTCGACCGTCCTGGATGACGATGTAAATGAGATGAAATCAAAAAGCTTTGATCCAATCATGGAAAAGATAAGAAACAAATATCAGACCAGGATCTGAAACCTAAAATCAGCAACATACAACACCTATTCCGCTTCAACAAATGCACCGAGTAAGCTTTGCTTCATCAATTCACGTTGACTCCAATTCCGAGCACCAGGCGTCGAGTTCTTCCACAACTGCCGCCAACGCATCGACTTGCTTCTCGATATGGTCCAAATCAGCAAGTAGCAGCGCCACTTCAGCCTTGGCCGCGACCATTTTCTGGCTATCCTTTTCAAGCGCCCCGAGCTGCTGGTCTAGCTTGATATAATTCAAGAACTGATTCGTGTTGAGGTTACTCAAAAGCGCGAGATCGGTCGTTGAAACCTCGGTATCTGCTTCCACAACTTTCTGTGCTAGCGTGAGCGCGTGCGTGACCATCCGCGCGGTATCCTTCAGTGCCAGCGCCATTTTCACCAAGAACAAAATGTGCGAAAGAATGGTCTTTAGAATTGATGATAGTGTAGTTCACATTTAGTTACGTGCACGTCGCCCCACAACTGCGCCATTGGATTCATGCCCCAGGGGAAATATAATTGGCTATTTGTTTTGTTGTTACCACAGATATTTTCTCCTTTTATCCTTTTTTGAACGCTGAAATTGTTAGAAGGAGAAAAGAAGAAAAGAAAAAAAGAAAAAAAAAACAATAATAATAGCAAAAAACTACAATTGAATAATAGGGGTTGATAAACTCCCCCCTTATTAGCCGACCTATTTGGCCCAGTCCATTTGGCGAACGTTGCGGCCCCAGGCACAGACTTTTTGCGTTTCCCAATTTCAAAATCGGTGCTTAATGATTAAGGAAATCACGATGCCAATGAAAAAAAAGCCCACAAACGCTCCCTTCTCACACCCCATGCAACCGCGGGGGAAAAGAGGCATTCGAGGATGTCACATCACAAAGACTTCTACATGAGAAAGTAAAAAACGATTCACAGAAGTAATCAAGTAAAGCGAAGACCTTTTACAGTGTTTATTGATCTTTCTTTCTTTCTTCTTTTATTATTCATTTTGCCCTAGTGGATAGCTCGGCTCGTGCTAATGAAAGTAACCTACGCGGCCGTGGAGGTGGCCTGCTTGGAAGGTATACGTGATACATGATTCATCTGAGTCAAATGTCGACAAAATGTGTGTTTTTCATGGCGCTTTAAGCTGAAGGATGGAGCACGCACGCTCCCTATACAAGTCTAGAGGCTATACCGAAACCGAAACTCCTACTAAAGTATCCTTTGCAAATGGCAGCTGCACAAGCTTAGCGCCCACGGTACAACTTATATTCCGGGAGCTTCAGCATTTGAATGTTGGTCCATTTTTTGGTGGGTTGCTCCTTCATCAACTGTAAGTAGTTGACCTTAGTGGGCTTATCGATCAACTCCGTTGTGCTCACACGCACCTTTGAGTTGACATCGATGACCTCGAAAAGCCCGGGCAACTTGTCGGCGGCCTTTCTCATCGCCTCTCGCGCGACCCTGTCATGGAGGTCGCCTTTAATCTCGAACAACACTTTGCCCGTGGGCACCCTGCACTCCCAGTGGTCGAACGAGCCCTTACCTTTACCCATTCTCGTCTGGTTACCCTTGACACACACAGGAATATTGCACGCAAACCGCGTCACGCATGTGGCGCCCGAGGGCCTGATTTCCCTCTGGATCACTTTATCGGCTTCCTTGAGCTGGGTAGCAGTCATTCTGATGCCGTTGCTTTTCAACCGTAAGCCATACTGGCCAAACTCTAACGAGTTACCCTTTATGGACCCGCCAGTTCTCACCGTCACACGGCCCTTGAAGGCCTTTCTGATCTGCTTGAATCTGGGGGCATATTCGTGCTTGTATCTTTTAGACATTACACTCAAAACACTTGGGAAAGCCGGCTGCGGAGCAGTCACGGGCAGAAATGCACGTAGATTCGTGAAGAGCCTTATGCCGAACATGGCGAGGGTATATATTTTAGTTTTTCCGGGCAAACCTGGTGGCTTTTGAGGTTATCACATCTTCATAGCGGTTTTTTTCAACCAGCCTCATGTCCGTACGCACTGTGTGCAGGACAAATTTATGAGTAGTCCATCTTTTAGGCTTTCACGATATCATTAGATTTGAAAACTTGCCAGATTTTTCGTCTGAATACGTGACTGGTCTCGTTCAATGTTATAAAGATTATTGGCATTTCTTCAAATCACCAAAAGCGGCATGTCCTTTTCTATGTACATATCAGCGGATCTCGACGCCGTAGGCTGCCACCAACTCTTGTTCGACCAACTTGTGAATCCCATTTACTTCGTCATTCGTCAAATTCCTGTCCATAGACTGGAAATGAATTCCGTAGCACTGCGACTTGCGCCCTGTTTTCGGGTGCACGAACTCGTCCTTGAGGACGACGCTCTCCACCAAGTCGCCTCCATGCAAACGCACAATCTCCATCACATCATTCGTATGGAGCGGTGATTCCGATGCGAGCCAGTAGCTCACGTCTCTTTTCACGCCAGGATACTTCGAGTATGGCTGAAACGTGGAAATCTTTCCTTGGGTGAATTGGCGCGCGAACCGCTCATCTAGAGACCAGAAAAGCCGGATATCAGGGATACCAAAGAGAAGCATGGCGATTCTGTCCAATCCGATACCAAAAGCCCATCCCAACTTGTCTTCGTTGAGTACCGAGTTCAAGAGAATTTGCTGCTGCACTACCCCGCATCCACAGCATTCGAGCCACTCTCCTTTCCACCAAACCTCAATTTCCCACGAGGGCGATGTCCATGGAAAATAGGCCTCGACCCAACGGATTTTCAAAGGCTCGTTCAAATATTCCTCTGTCGACCCAGATTTCACCGCAGATTCGCGTGCTTTTTCAAACACTAGATTTACCATGTACTCCACTGTTTTCTTCAAATGGGTGGCCACAAGTTTGACCTCGGCATCGCTCATGTACTCCTGTTTTGGATTCTCTGTGTTGAAGGGCGTCTCTCTAAACGGGTCTTCCACGATGATGTTCGTTTTTGGAATCGAGTCGATATCTTTCTGCAACTGTTCTAACAAATCTGGGCCCTTTGACCATAAACGTGCACCTTCCATCTGGTGGAAGGCGGGGTAGTGTGTGCGGTCAATCTCGTCTCGCCTATAAACATCCGCCGTGATGAAATACCCAGGCGTTTCACATGTTTGAAAACACTCGTGCTCGTGTGCTGAGGTATGTGTCCTGAGAAGGTATTCTTTGTTGATGTAATAAGTGTCCAGCTTTGATCTGCCTGGATGGTCCATGGGAAATCCTAGAACGTCAAAGTTCTGGTACGTGGTCACAGTCGGACGGAAGTCGTTGTAAAAAGTATACCCAAGCCCTTTGAAGTTTGATTGGATCAATTCATTGAGAATGCCAATCGGGTGATTTGGGTTCTGATGGAGCTGGCGATCAGTGAGTGCGAGAATCAGGTTTGGCACGTTAGTCCACTCATCGGTTTTGTATGACTTTCCGTCCACAGTTATTTGTGGAGGATAATTTGCATACAGCCTTAAAAAACTGCCAATGCGATTTGAGGCGATTTTTGCTGGAAGCGATCCATGAAATCTCGTTAGCGAAATCATTAGCATGCCTCGAAATTTGAAGAACGAGTCCCAGAATGGGATCTCAACAGCGAGACGCGTAATGTACAGGCCAATCACGTGACGACCCAAACCGGAAACTAGCCGGTAAGTCCAGTCAATTACTACCACGTTTCTTGGATGTAACGGCCTTCGTTTTCCATGTCTATCAAAAACTTCTCTGGGTCTTCCACGTGACCGCGGAGAATTTCCACTAAGGTTAAGCGGACTTGCGTGGGCATCTTACCACTGGATCCGCAAAGGAAGAAAATCGCTTTTTTCTCCAAAATCAAATGGCGCACGGTGTCCTTCTCGGCGAACAAACGATCCTGTACGTATTTGTAAGGGAAACCGTCCTGTCTCGAAATGGCAGTGTACAAAGCCAATTGGTTGTTTTGCGAATACTCGGCCCACTTTTCTGCAAACAAATAGTCTTTTTTCGAGTCTCTGAATCCGTAGAAAAGGTGGAGTTCCTGAGTACCAGCTGCATGCTCAATCAACAGTTTCATCGGCGCAATTCCCGTGCCTGGCGCTACCATCAACACTGGCGGCACGTGACTTGCAGTCGTAAACTTGAGATTCGACAGGTGGAGCGAAAACACGAGTTTCTCGCCTGTTTCGGCGGCCTTTAGCCATTTAGTGCACAATCCTTTCCGAACGCGTCTAAGCATGGTCTTATACTCCACAATCGCCACCACCAACTCCACCAGTGTGGGTGAAGGATGAGATGCAATCAGGAACAAACGCACTTTGATCAAGGGAAAGAGATCGAGCACATATTCCACGGGAATCTTCAAGTTCTCCTGAAATTCTTGCACGGTTTCCAAGATCAGGCGGCGTGGCCTGTTCGCGTAGTTATAAAGTTGTTCACTCTCCTCTATTTTGGTGAATTCCTCAAGTTTTTCCCGCTCGCGTTGCCCGTTTTCCGTCAGCGCGTCGACAAAATGGAACAAAAGCGCAAAAAACGACCTCCGAGGAATCAGCGAGATGTCGAGATGGTACGTAATGAGTGTGCGCAATGTGAGTTTGCTTGTGTCTATGAAGCCACCCTCAAGTGCAGGTTTTGTGTGTAGAACAAGCGGCTTATCGGCAACGGCAAGCCAATGTGGCTGCAGTTCCAAAAGCAACTGGACGCTGCGGGCATCGTTCTGCGGGTATAGGCCTAAGGTGTCACCCGGCACATAGTTTAATACGGAATCCGACTCGATAGTCACATGTCTGACGTCCTGAAAATGGTCCGGCGAGGTTACCCGCTGGTTCTGTACAAGTGTACCGGTCATTAGTTGAGGATCGGAGCGTGTGAGGCTGAGATTTTGCGTTTCAGAAAAGTGATCGACTTCTCCGAGATTTACCAGCACGGGCATCGCCGGCGGCAACAACACGTGATCGTCGATCTGCGCAAGAAGAGGGAAGTGGCTGCAAAGCGCTGGGATCAAGGTTGACACCCATTCTGCATAGAACCCATCAACGCCTTCGGGGGCCATTTCGTCGCTCTCACAACGCGGACTCAACTCGGTACAGCCTAGCTGGAGCAAACGCGTGTGCAATTTTTTGATGGCATAATTGAATTTAGGGTACGAGGAGTCGCCCACACCAAAGGATGTCATTTTCACATGATTCAAGAGATCATTCGGGAGTTTCTTCTTGAGTAAAAGTCGTAAAAAGCGTTTCCCGTTTCTGGGCAACTCGCCCTGGCCCGTGGTTGAGCATACCACGATCAAGAATCGCGTTTCCGTGACCAATTTTTTGGGCGCGTAGTCATTGAGCGCAGACACTGTAGGGCGAAGCAGATTGTAACGGAGTTTTCTCGCAAGATAGTATGCGTAATCCTGGGCATTGCCCGTCTCACTACCATATAGAATGGTAACGCTGGACGCAGACGGCTCTGGCACTGGCATGTCGGTGATTTCAGAAGTTAAATCAGAACACTGATTTTTTTTTGAGGATGGTGTTTTGTAATTTCAAAATTGGCCGTCTTGAATAAAGACTTATTTTATAGACGGCGTGTGTAGCGAAAGTGGCCAGTGAAAAGAATGGTTTTCTCCAGATTACGAATCTTGGCCCCAAATCATGAATCGCGCACGCACGGGCACGCGAAGAGGCCGGGGTCGGGGCCGGCGCCGGCCATTCTTCGATCCACAGCGAAATTAACCGATGAATATCGATTGTATTAATTCGAGGACATGAAGGGGTTTTTACCATGGAATACTTAGAAATTGAGGAATTCGAGGGTCTTTTTGGTTCGATACAGTAGACCCAGATTAGATTTGAATCACCCAATAATTTGCTTGAATGCCATATGTTCAAGTTTATGACAGTGAAGAAACCAGGGTGAATTGTGATCGATTCGCATTCTTGGCCCCAAACTGTATTTTTTTTTTTGAAAAGGTCTCGAGGCAAAAATCGAAATGGCCATCATTTTTTTGAAAAACACCTTATCTGCCAGGCCCGGGACGGTAGCAGTGTTGCGCGCTATCGTAATTCGTAATTTATCGTTCGACATTACGATGGATATGACGAAAAACAAAAAACGATAAAAAAAAACGATAGAAAAACAATAAAATGATGATAAAATGACGAATTACGATTACGATGACGATAATTCCAGGTCATCTTATCGTTTTTTGAAAAACGATGACGATAATTCTAGGTCATCGTTTCGTAATTCGTAATTTTATAGTTTTTTTTATCGTAATTCGCAACTCTGGACGGTAGGTATCGCTTCTTTGGGGCCGCACGAAAATCTATCGACCTATCCAAATAAGCCGATTCGGACCCAGCAACAAACCCAGAAATTGTCACTCCATGCATATTTCTGACAGAAAAGTTGCTCAAAATCTCTAAAACGAGAACAAAAGAAAAACAACAGAAAAACACATTCAGAACAAATTTGCTCGCGTGTGTGATCCGTTGCTCACCTGGTGCCAAAAGATCCCGTGAGCGGTGTGGTTCGCGGCCCGGTGCCATCATCTTGTACTGCTCATGAAATCACCAACATCCTGGGCGCGCGAAAAACATAGCGCTCGATAAACATACTAACACGGTTTTTATAAACCCCACATAATTTTGCAACATACACGAAACAATTGCCCCAATGCCGCCAAAAAAGAGACCAGGGCCCGCAGAAGGCGGTGCTGCAAAAAAGCCAAAGGCTTCGCTGGTGTCCTTGCAGGAATTTCTTGACTCCTTGGACGCGCTCCAGGATGCCGCCGAAACAAGACAGTTGGTGACCGCGTTCGTCAAATTGCCCTCGAAAAAATTGTACCCGGACTACTACGAGCTCATCGAGCACCCGCTCTCGCTCCACGAGGTGCTGAAGAAAGTCTCGCGCCAGGCGTACGCGTCCACTAACGAGTTCATTGCCGATTTCAAGCTCATGCACGATAACGCCGTCAAGTATAACGACCCCGAGCTGTGGATTGTCGAGGATGCGGCGCGTTTGTTGGCCCATATCGAACAGCACGCGCCGCAGGTACATCCAGAGCCCGATGCCGACACGGAGGAGACCGATTTGCCGCAGATGTGTCTTGACTTGTTGGATCAGGTGATCAACCACAATTTTCCCGAAGAGGGCCAGCTTAGCGGCCCCTTCATCAACGACATCGACCCGCAAGAATACCCAGATTACTTTCAATTCATCGCGAGCCCGACCTCGTTCACAGACGTGCGCGCAAAAGTGGCGCTGGGCGCGATATTCTCCGAGGATAAATCCGTGGCAGAAAACTTGCAGGCGTTCCACGATGCCACAATGCTTATTTTCTCGAACGCCCAGGCTTACAATGACCCATCCTCGCTCATTTATGAGGACGCAGAGAAGTTACGCACTGTGTTTTCCGAGCAGTTTGCCGCGTTGAAAGACGACTTGGTGGCCGAGCCCAAACCAGGATTGAAACTCACGATAAAGGCTCCAAAAGAGCCCGTGAAACTCAAATTGAGCTTGAAAAAGACTCCGGTGCCCGTTGCTGGAGCCAACCCAGATGAGCCGCCGAAAAAACGGCGTGGGCGTAAACCTAAAAAGGTCATTGAAGAAGAACAACGTTTAGCCGCCCTAGAGGAGGCGAGACTTAAGCAGGAGGCTGGAATTGTCGATGAGGAACCCACAGAAGAGCCCGAGGAAAGCGAACTCGACCCTCTGGAGCTGTGTGCTATGGGAAAACTGAAAACTATTCCGTCGAGCGACGATGTTTTCATCCGGCGTGTGGCATTCTCGACGTCGCCACTGGCAGCCTCGCAGGTTCTGGATAGCGTACTGGCGCAGCTGCAGCAGACGCTTGCCAGACAACAGCTTGTACGGAAAAGTCTCTACCCAGAAGCACCTGTTTTTAATGCCGCCACCGTGTTCGATTACCAATTCGAGCCCATTGGCTTCTCTTCAAAAGCCTACAGTATCTCGCTACCTCATGACACGGTGCCTGCTGCGACGTTCAAGGTTGGTTTGCACGAGCTCATTTATAACATTAAACGCGACGACTTGGTCGATGGGCAAGGCCTTTTCAAGGGCAAAGCAGAGGAAGATTTCATGTGCTCGTTGTTGCTTAATGACGAGGAGATCGATAACGGATGTGAAATGACGGAGGAAATAGATCCCGCAGATGGAAAAACGAAGCTTCTATTCTTGACCTACGAGATGAAGCTCAATTACGGGCTCAATATAATCAATTTTGAATTGCGTCTCTCGCCAAGTTTGCTGAAAAGTTTGAAGAAAAAAACCGTTGAGGAAGAGCCAGCGGAAATCGCAGGGCGCCACACAAGACACCAGGCACAGCAGATTAAGCTTAATTGGGACGTGGAGAAGTTCACGCTTTTCGTGGTTTCACATGGATCCTGAGTCTGATATGAGGTCAGTTTCGGGATACTAATGGATAGTAATGAAGAAAATGGATGTTAGACTGCACATGAGTTTAATCTAGGGCCCGTTTTCTTGGTGAACCATCGCGCCCTGAAGGAGAAAAAGGGAGAATTTATTTTCTGCTTTTTGAAGATAATCGACCGTGTGAAAAAAGGTACTGATTGATAAGTTCTCGCAATTGAGGTCTCAACGACGCCTCATACACAAAGATCGATATCCAACAATCTCGAAAGAACCGAATCAGGATAAGTGATTCCAAACCAGCTGGCCCTTCATTGATGCGCCATCCTGAAAAGAATACCGGGACATAGTGAAACAAGTCTAGCTTTTGCCAAATGTATAATTCACGTGATGAATTCAAAGTTGTGATGAAGACTCTACCTCGAATTTCTTCCAGAAACAAATCGAGATCTCTCGTGTGATACCAATGTATAGTTCGGGGAATTACGTCGAACCAAGACATCACAAAACAATATATATACACGAAACAACATAAAAACCCCCATAACTCTATTTACCGATACAAAATTTCGAGAATACCACGCCCAAAATCTCTTCTACCCCGACCGCGTCGCCCGTGATTTTGCCGATCCCCTCTGAGGCCTGTCGAAGACATTCGGATGCCAATACCACGTCCTCTGCGTCTTTCCACACCAGAAACTGCTCTAGTCCATAAAGAACGTCGTTTTCTAGCAAGTCACGTGCGCGCGCTGAAATAACCACTGGGTCCAGACTCGTGGACATTGAAACCCGTTTGAACAGCAGTACAAGCTCGTCTCTTAGCGCATCCATGCCCTCGCCTGTGAGGCATGAGGCCGGGAATACATCGCGTTCCAGGATTTGAAGCGTTTGCGCCAAATTTGAAGTTAGTTTGGCCATATTAGGGTGGCCCAAATCGACCTTATTAAGCACCGCGACAACGTGTCGATTTGCATCATGTAATAGTTGCACGTGCGAGATAATGTCGCTCGAAAGGGGCTCGTTTACGGGCACTACAACTAGCACGATGTCGCCGAGGAGCGCCTTTTGCTTGGCTCGTTTGATGCCCTCTTGCTCGATCTGTCCTGCATCCAGCATGGCCCGGATCCCGGCCGTGTCCCCTACCACGATCTTGTAGCCGGCGATATCTAGCGGCACATCGATCACGTCTCGCGTGGTGCCTGCGACTTCCGACACAATGGCCTTTTCTTCACTAGCCAAGTAGTTTAGGAGCGACAGTTTTCCCGCATTGGGTGGCCCCATTAAGGTCACCTTGATGCCTCGCATAAGGATCTCGGAACCACGCACTTTGGCCAAGTAGGCACGGATCTCGTCGGCTAGGCTATTAATATCCTTTTCCACATCCAGAAAAAGCCTACTTGTTTCCTCCAAATCGTGTTCCTCGCCGAAATCGATCACTGTAGTGAGCAACGCGACATTTCTAACAATGTCGTGTCTCCAGCGACGCATCAAGGCCAGGTTCGAGCCCGTGAGCGAAGCCAAAGCGCCAATCCGCTGCGACTCTGTCTCGGCATCGATCATCTCGCGCACGCCCTCAAGTTCTGTCAAATCGAGGCGGCCGTTGAGAAACGCGCGTTTCGAAAATTCGCCTTGCTCCGCGTACCTGACATGGATGTCATCCGCCGGCTGGTGCATCTTGCCCACGGCGGCCATCACCGCCTTCACAATCGCCGTGCCGCCATGCACGTGGAGCTCAAGCAAGTCCTCGCCTGTGTACAGTTTCGGGCCTTTGAAAAAGAGCGTTAGCGCATGGTCAAGCACGCCTTTCGCGCCATACAATGAGCGCAAGCTGGCCGTACGGTGCAACGGCGGGCTGCGGGATCTCGTGAGCTGTTTGTAGACATGGCTTGCATGCAGGCCCGACACACGAATGACCCCGATCGCTGCACGGCCTGGTTTGGTCGAAAGCGCATATATAGTGGGGCGTGACATGCGACTTTTGTAGAGTTTGCGATTATTCGTTATTCCAGAATGTGGGGCCGGCCGGCCGATGAGATGGGGCCGCGCGCATGGGGCCGAGCCGGCACCCGGTCAAGGTCAAGCGGGAAGCATAAACTTGAAAGACCCAGTTTTTTGGGTGCATTCCAGATTTTCCGCAGATAATTTGATGGACTCATCAAGTGACGAATCCATAAATAGGGCGTTTACCACAGATAACTAGTTTCGTTCGTGGAATTACCATTTGTGTGCTGTACTGGATGTTATGTCAGCAAATGTGTAAACTGGTTATGAGACTCACAGAGTTTAACTATATAGAAAATAGGAATCAGAATTGTTCATTTGGAAGTATATTTTTTGGTTCGTGAAAACTTCTGAGTTAGACAAGTGGAAACAAAAAGTACGAAAGCTATTCTTGTTCGTAATTACGAAAATAACGAATACCATGGGTTCCATGAGATTGTAGGAGATTCACCAGAGATGCTCAAAAGGCCTACGCTACGCATGCGTAGTTACTTTGCGTAGAGTTTAGGAAGCTGTGTCTCAAAATTTGGGTATGAATCATGAATCATGTCGTATAGTCGATAGTATTACTGGGAGTAGAGACATCAAGCAAGTAGCGCTAATTACAAACGTAAGAAACTGGTATAGTTACATGAAGTAAGACGTACAACATTTGCTCGAAAATGAGAGCAAGCGAATTCATGGCATTGGTGACCGTGGTCTATTGCAGGAAAATGTTCATACTATCCTCCAGCTCTTCTTCATGATCTGTCGCAAGATTGTGGTCAGTAAGTAGCTCAAAGCTTTCTTTCTCTCCTTCAAAAGCTCTAGTTCGGGTCTGGCGTCAAGAATATCGGAGGTGCATTGCTTGGCAACTCGTAGTACTTCCCTAAATGGAACACCTAACATGGCGCGTCTGATAATCTGAGGCACGCCATTCACGGTTCACGCGTTTCCAAGGCACGCAATTCGCGACTTCACGGTTCGGAAAGAATGCCGGGCACGCATACCAGGGGCTGTTCGAAAATTGGCCATTGAAATACCCTTAAAACCGGTTATCTATCCATATAGAGATTATACTGCATACAATCTCTACGCTCTCTACTCTACGCTACTACGTAGCTACGCTGAGAGCCAGCGTATGCGTTGCGTAGAGTAGAGAGCGTAGCTACACAGTAGCGTAGCGTATTAAATTCTCTACGCGGCTACGCACTTTTTGCCCATCTATGAGATTCACTATATGGGGCTATCGCGCGTCGGCCCCAGATCCTGGCCCCATCGGCCGGCCGCGCCAGGCTTCGGTACAATTTCGGCCTAAAGTCAGAATTCCACAGGCTTCAAACTCTCTGCAATCAGTTGATTTAAGAAACTTTTATAAGAGCAAAGGTGATTATACGTAGTATGATATCCAAAAGCAAGATTCAAGACTGCATAGGTCCAATTTACCGCCGTTTCCCCATCCGAAGCCTCTACTGCTCGGCACGGTCTCGGCATGAAAACCCATTGGGGCTTCCTAAACGAGAAAAGGACGGGAACGGGCGTGAAATCCCGCGCATGTCACGCGGGTTACCCGTGAAAAAACGGATTCCGAATGTCGAGAGAATCGTTCTTGTTTCGTCGGCAAAGGGCGGCGTGGGCAAATCCACCGTTTCGGTGAATACCGCACTCGCACTCACCAAGTTGGGGAAAACTTGTGGCATTCTAGATGTTGACATATTTGGCCCGTCAATCCCAAAATTGCTCAAATTGCAAGGAGAGCCCAGACTTACCCCTGATGGGAAATTGATTCCGCTCACGAATTACGGGTTGCCCTCGATGTCGATGGGATACTTGGTCGCACCGGAAAACCCAGTAGTGTGGCGAGGGTTGATGGTTATGAAGGCGTTGCAACAGCTTTTGTTTGAGGTGGAATGGCCCAATCTTGAATACTTGGTGGTGGACATGCCGCCAGGCACCGGTGACACGCAGCTCACAATTGGTCAGCAATTGAAAGTGGACGGAGCGGTGATCGTTTCTACGCCACAGGATATCGCGCTCATCGACGCTGTGAAAGGCATTGCCATGTTTCAGAAAGTCAACATTCCTATGTTGGGGCTTGTGCAGAATATGAGCCATTTTGTGTGCCCTAATTGCAGCCACGAACTGCATATCTTCGGCCTGGACGGTGCTAGAAGAGAAGCAGAAAGACACGGGCTCGACGTGCTAGGCTCGATTCCTTTGAATGAGGTTATATGCACACAATCAGATCTGGGTGTGCCGGTGGTTATTTCGAACTCAGACCCGGTGATTCTGGAACCTTACATGGAGGTCGCCAGAAAATTACTACTGAAATTCAAGTGAGGGCATGGGAAGTTGCGACAGTGGTTGGTGTGCCTCTTTATGCTGAGAATTCTTGTACTGGTCTTTCAAGTACGAGATTCCGGCGTAGAGAATGATGGCCCTTGGAGCTTTTCCAATTCTCACACTGTATTGACCCTGACTGTCTTCCATATGGCACTGTCTGGTTGATCTTACGATGATTTTATGATATAATGAAGTGTTAATTATCACGCCACGAAGGCGCTCCTCGCACACAATCCGTGGGTACTATTTGCCTTCTCGATACTTGTGAGCCGGTCAGAACTTACCACAAGACTGAACTTGGCTAAATTGCTTGCTGCACATTTCAATAGTCACCCAGGAAAACCACCTGACATTAATGATTTGCTCAAAGAAATTGTGTTTGAAAGACAGGCCAAATACGACATTGGCATATTCACCTAGAGGCGTCACAGTTGCGGAGGTTTTGTTCTCATTGGAATAATGACTGGAATCTTGTGAGAGCGGAGTCAGCTTAGGTGGCGCCATGGTTTATGACCAATCATGGCTTAACTGAACGACTCCAGACACTTTTCTTTGTCTTGTTGTCATAAGCGCAGTCGATACTAATCATGGGAGTGTCTATTTTTCATGTTATATGCCATTTCGGACCTTCCCTGAACGTGACGCCTATCAATCATCCAGAGAATACTGTTGGAGTGAAAAACAAGTTCAGGAATAGCGCAGAGTACCCACTGGATGCCCTGCTAGGGTTTCCCCGCTACTTGATTATATCGACCACTAGCATTCACATATAGCATATGTTATGTTTGCATGTGTAGTCAACCTTACCCTTCAAAAGAAGAGGAAACCGAAGTTGAACCGCAATTTACCACCCCAAAACCTAATAAACACACTCGCTCGGCAACCTCTTCGTGGTGAATCTCGATAGCGCATGCGCCCTTACGAATGCCGGTAAAATCTATCGTATCATCACCACACAATCGGAATGCATCAATACATTTGTAAGACAACATCGTTTGTTCTTCGGATTTTGCCACATACGAGGTTTCGGCCTAGCTCGATTCTCAGGATGAGCAGGCCCCTTTCATGAACGTGCAAGAACTTTTTGCTCTAAAGACCCGTCACGACCCCAGCTTTCTGACAATAATTAAACAATCTTATTCAAAGTCCATTTCTGGCTGTTATGGCTGAATTCATAAAGTGAATATCTACGAAAAGTGACTTGGAAAGCACCTCAACCCCCATATTGCTATCAGCAAATACAGGTATGAGGCATGAGGTGAGTGGCAAAATTTTCATGTGTATTGCTATTGCATCTTGAATGAAATCACGAAAAGGAAGTTTTTGAGCTCTCTACTAGCCAAAGCTTCATTCTTCACATCGAGTTTCAAGCAGTAGCCAATTGCGATGAGAGCGTAGAAGCATAACCTTTTCCCTTCGGGCGTCAACTTCACTGAAAGGGTTTACAGAGATGGCTATATTTGAGTTTTCATGACCCCAGTATACTTACATTTCAATGTAATGTTTCTACAATCAACACAACCAAACTGAAGAGCCAAGTTTCACGTAAAGATCATCAGATCCGTATCTAAATTCCTCAAAAGTCTCGCGTAATTTCAGTTGTGGCGTTGTGGATTTCAATGATCAAGCGAGGGTTTTTTCCGTGGATAGAAAAATGTGATTTGGAAGAAATCTCAAGTGAGGGACACATAAAGCATAGCAAAAGAGCTCAGACCGATCTCGAGCCTATGGCCCTACTTCAGCTGAGTGGCCACATATTGGTCATTCAATATCCAATACAGAACGCCGTGTGTTTACTATCTGCGGGCTCTACCGACAAAAACCTTTCATCTAGTCTGGAGATAGAACGGAGAGCACTATGCGGATAAGGATTCAAAAGATTAAGGTCGAGAGACTAGACCTGCCCAATATTGTGTGTCTGCTGAGTCAACGGAAAACTGTTTACCGAGAAAAAAGAAAAAAAAAAGAGTTTTCTATGCTCACGATCGATCGCCAGCAAGACAAAACTGTAATAAAGTGGAATTGTTATACATACTACTCACAAAAGAATGAGAAAAAGGGCGAATATGACCGCGCCAATAATCGACGGATATATCTCCGCCGAGTTTGCAGCCTCACTGGCCACGCCAAACTCAAAGGGATTATGAAAAAGCTTTTCTTTACCTATACCTTGTATAGCGTCTGTTATACGTCGCATCAAATTCCTGTGATCTGCGTGCCGATGCTCGGATGTGATGTTTGCAACTGGAATAGTCACATTTGTTTTCTTGAGCTCGAGTAGCTTAATATGATGGGCTTGTGAACTGCTTGAAGAGGAAATTGCCGTGAAGGTTTCTTTTCCGGATGTTGTGCTAGTGAATACGGTGCTGTCGAGGACTGTCTTCGAAGGCATGGAGTCATTCAGATTGAAAGTTTGCGTTTGCAGCAAGCTTGGCAACCCCGCCTTTTGCAAGTCTTCCAGTAATTTTTTCAATAGAGAATTTGCTTCAGTATTGTCGCTATCACTAAGTGGCTTCCCCAATAAAAGCTCTAGTTCGGGATAAATGCGCTGGAAATATGACATCAAATCTTCATTGGCTGAACGCTCCAATGACTGGAAATATAGTTTGCGAATATCAGATACGGATTGCTGTGAAGCCCGTAACTTATTCTTTTTCCGAGAAGCCGGGGTTTCAGGTTCTGGATTGTCTTGAAGTTTTGGCTCATTATAGGTAAGAGAATCGGAGGGCTCCTTACCCAAGAAATCTTTCAAATGTACTTTTTGTGGCGCATCAATGACCTTGGTCGAATTGGTATGCTCGATATAAGATCTGGGCTTTGTGCCTTTCTTTTGTCTCGATAGCTCTGACGACGGTTTTCTTCTATCCCGTACCATATCAAGAACAGACTTCAAATTGGCCTTTCCCTCAATCACGGTCATAGGCAGATCGTGGTCAGAGTCAATGACAGGAACTTTGAGAAAATCCGTTGGCACTGCATTCTCTGCCGAGGAAGTCACTGTTTCTGGAATAACATTATCTGTTTGAAAAGTGGTACGATCTGTAGACGTAGCAGTGAATATACCAGGTATTGTATGGGTTGTTACCGTCAAGGTGACTGTTTTTGGCTGCATGTCCGGAAACTCGAACACCGCCGAAAAGTCCGACCCGTTGCTAAGTAGCTGTTTCAAGCCGGTTGCCAAAAGCGACGGGAGACGTGCATCTTCTGGATACTCCCCTTCGTCGGAGGTTTCCTCTTTTGGGTTGTCGATCAAAAGTGGCTGTAATGTTTTTGCGTTGGGTGCGGATTCATCAGGAGTATGGATCACTGGGTCTGCGACCAGCTCGTTGGTCATGCTATCATCCCCCTTCAGATCCCCAGCGGTGTTCTCTTGACTGCTTGGCGTGTTCATTTGCGAGCCACGCTCAGGAAGTGCCGCCGGTTGATTTGGTAACCCAGAAAGCGGAAGCACATCTCCAGGCACATCTGCAGGTTGAGCAATCGGCCAAATCTTAAATTCTCCTTCAGGAAGTATGTTATTTGTCAGTTTGGGCAAGCTTTGTGTATCGGTTTTGCCAGGATCCCCGTCGGTATGGTTCATCTCCAGCGATGGCGGCTCAGACATCAGCGTTTGATCGGGCTGCCCTTCTTGAATAGTTTCAACGTTTTGTATAGAGACGGGGCCGAGAAAGGCTCAACTTTAGGGGAATGGAGTATTTCGGCCGATACCTGAGGTTCCTTATCTCCATGAAGAACGTGCCGGAACATGGCCATATGATCCCTGAGCCGCTCTTCTGTAGAAAAGTCTTTCTTCAAGGACGCAGCAGTAGTAATGGGCAAAAGCACAGGTAGAATAGCGTATATGTGTTTCATGTTTGGTTTGTTATCTTGTCTACAAAGAGACCTGTGATTGTTCTTTGGAGGCTGTCTCTGTGATTGTGAAAGGTCTTGTAAGAGTATGAATAGCCCTAGGACATGTGTCAAGTCCACGTAAGAGAAAATAGAGAATACTTACTCAGTATACGAACAAAGGTTATTTTAGAATGTCTTCGGGCTTTATTAAAAACAGAAAAAAAAACACAGTTTGTGTACCTTTCAAGATTGCAAAAGTCTGCGGTGGGTGCAAAAAGTCGCGAGTCGAGTCGAGGCCTTGGCACAACCACCAAAAACCTCCAAAAAGTTTAGATTTTCAAATAAAAGAATTTTGCGTCATTAAATGCTTTCAATATTTCTGTATATTTCAGCTTTTTATTCTGTGGGTGTCTTCATTCGGATTTATGATACCGGCAGGAGAACTAGTGTTTATAAATTAATGCCTGGGGCGAGAAACCTACAAAAGCACAGAGTCTGATGTGGCAAAACAGCCCTACATCGCCTCCGAGTCAACGCTAATGGAAATTGTGGCTGACGGTTGGTTGCCCCCTGCGGTTGCGGAAAAATTCAGTCAGTTTCAATATAGGTCTTTGAGCCCAAAGAAACAAGACGAGTTGCTACCGCTTATCCCAAGACGCTTTCAGGAGATTTGTCTTGAGGTCCAATCGGTCAAAAGATGGGAAAAATTCTGGAAAGCCATGTACAAAGAAGAGTGGCTACTCGGACACGACCTCACGGCCCTTGACTTATTCAATTATGGGTCCTACGTGCCACTATTTGATGTGATGGGCGACACGTCAGTGACGCGGTGTCATCTATGTCTAAGGCAGACCACCAAAGACAGCATACTAGTGCACATTTATAACAAGTGCGAGACCACCAACAGTTGGTGGCAACATATAGGGCCTGAAGGTCCAATGCACCTTAACTCCATGTTGGTGCCGGACAACGCAACATCGGAATACCTAAGAAAATTGAATTGGTTTGTGAACACCGTCAAGAAGGTATACACTCGA
This sequence comes from Metschnikowia picachoensis, assembly GCA_030556465.1. Lineage (NCBI taxonomy): Eukaryota > Fungi > Ascomycota > Pichiomycetes > Serinales > Metschnikowiaceae > Metschnikowia > Metschnikowia picachoensis. Next base: position 19,416 of record JAKTUB010000045.1, read on the forward strand.
AGACGGCGCGAGTCACCGTCACCGGATGGGCTCACATTACTGACCCTCCTGTTGCAAGAGTTGAAGCGGCAGGTGGGGGAAGTTAAGCCATTGGGGCGACGACAACCTAATTAATTCTCATACGCAGCCAAGCCAAGATATCAATGCAAGGCAAGGCAGCGAAGCTGACTAGGGTTGTATATATATTCATGTATAAATTTGTGGAGAACTAGGTAAGTAATTCTGGCTCCCAGTTCCTAATCAGATATATCAAGCAAAAAAGAAAAACTACCCTACTCTATCAACTAGAGGCTGCTAACCTTGGAGACATGCTACGGTTATCAGTACGACTTGGCACGAGAGCAAATGCTTCCTGTGGATTTTCAAGGGCAGTCGTAGGCGCACCGGACAGCCCCGAAGGGCTGCTCTTCCAGTCACAAAATGGATGTGGTAGCCGTTTCTCAAGCCCCCTCTCCGGAACCGAACCCTTATTCCCCGTTACCCGCTGAAACCATGACAGGCCTCTATCCTACCATCGAAAGTTGATAGGGCAGAAACTTGAAAGAACCATCTCCGGCCCGTAGCCCAGCGATTCGATAGTGTATTGAAATCTTCTGGAGTGTTGATTTTTATTGATTTTTATTTAATGAATACAGATCTTCCGGAGGTTGGGCTGATGGCGTGGCCAAAATGTCTCTTGCCATTAGATTGCGTACGGGTAAAGCTCTCTTTCGACTTTCATATAAAGTGCCAACATCCCTATCACCGTGCTCTTTTTCCGTCAAAAGAAATATGCCTTTATCTCTTCTGACCGCCTAGACCTGTCACTTCATACGACTTCCGTACAAGCATCGTACATCTCGATCAATCTTACATCCTCGTACATCCTCGTACATCCTCGCCAGTGGTGCGCACTGGCGTTTTTCTTCGTAAATCGTAATACGAAAAACGGCATTACGTCGTAAAACAAAGCGTATTTCTAATTACGAAATACGATTACGGGGGGCCTTCGTTTCGTAAATCGTAAGGTGATTTCGTTAATGTTCGTATTACGTTTTCGTTTTTTTCATAACGTTTTCGTAATGTGTTTGCACAATGTCAGTCCTGGCACAGGCGCTTTGCCGCACATGTGCTACACATGCCATCTTTACCGCAAACGGCAGACTTGAGTTGCCTTTCAAATGACTATCTAGAGGGATTTTTGTATATGACTATCAGAATTCATCAAGTGCGCAAACCCAACATAAGTATTGTCATCCATTGACCTTCGTGAAAAGAGTATTCTACAAGGGTACGGCTTCAGCACAAACAAGTCAGTGTAGAATTCCTCGTGATAACAGAAAGATGCATTCTTTACGCAAATCACCTGCGACCCGGTAATTGATTCAAAAACACAAATGTTCGACAGATGCAACTTTCCAAAAAAATGTTGCAGAGACAAGCACCACAAGTCTCGCTGAACAACACTCCTTCTTTTGCCGGAAAAAACTCCTTCCGTTGCCATAATGCTAATTGCCACCGTTCTCGATCCCAGCTATAAACTCAGTTATTTCGAAACAGAGAAGCTTTTTCGGCAGATATTGTCATTTAACATCAAGAAAAAGTTAGAAGCTATTTACCAGCTTTATAAGCTTTATTATGGGGAAGACAGACAAAAACTGGGAGAGATTCTGAAAGGCATCTCAAGCACCGTGAGAGCTAGTGAGAACTTCCGGCATCTCAAGAAGTATAAAGCCATCAGGGTGGAGGCGAACGAAATTGAGACCTATCTCAAGGAGGAAAAAGAAAATGCAGAAGTCGTTGACTTCTATCGCACTAAGAAGGAAAGGAATCCTATCCTATTTCAGGTCGCGAAAGACATTTTGGCTATCCCAGCCATGTCTGCACCGGCAGACTCCCTTTTTTCAATCCTCGGCGATATAGTCACAAAGAAGAGAAACAAGTTGTACCCAGCCATGACGAAAATTTTAGCAGTCGTCAAGGATATGGTAAAAAAAATTGGGCCTGATGATATCGAGCTGGGTGTGGATTCTGATGACGAGTCCTTTGTTGATGATGCAGAATTGTGTTCACAAATCACTCAAGAAATGAATGAGAGCGACGATGTTGAGATGGAAGTTGACTCGAATGAAAACAATTCAGTTTGTATACTACTTGACGAGTGAAAACTCTTTTACTTTGGTATGAAGTACCATCACACAGATGGAAAGATGGATTATGATATGCTGAATTTGCGTATATATATTTTTTTAATGAACATCCTTATCAGTGGATGAATTGCAAGACTTGAAAGAAAAACCGGACTTAAAGATTCGCCGAAATCCTGTAGCATGCGCCTGTCACAAATCGATTGTATTTTGCGTAATCTCATTCATTTTTTGCGTAAATGAGAGAATACGAATTACTCAAAAAAACGATTTCGTATTACTAAAAGTAGCGTAATACGAATTTACGCTTTCGTATTTTCACCACGAAAAAGAACGTAATCGTAATACTATTAGCGATTACGTAGGGGTCATCACCACGTAATTCGTAAAGTTTCGTATTACCCGTCGTAATGCGCAACACTGATCCTCGCACATCCTCGCACATCCTCGCACAGCTTTGAAAAATTCTGTACGAAAATGCCCACGTCTCGGATCGTACATGGGCTTGTACGTCGTATTATGGCCTGCACGACACAACACTGGTGTGAAGTACTTTCTTACACCCTAAGCTTAGAAAAAGTAGAATTTTGCATAAGCCATACACTGTGGATTAAGCTTTGAGGAATATTAGTCCATCCACGTTCAAAGCGGGTAATTTTCGTAAAAAGCTGCCTTTCTGCCGAACGCGTCTGACATCTGAGACGCCGGTTTTTCGCAGACTGCCTATTGTTCAGAACAATGGACTCAATATTTTCACATGGCGGTTCTTTTCATACACTCTGAAAGAGAACAACGAGAATAAACCTCTTTATACATATAGAATGCCGCTAATTTCAAACTATAATAAACTGCTTCACACTTCGTGCTATAATGGCCAGTTGATCTGGAACTCATCTCGTAGACACGTCACGTGACGCCCGATCATCTCGAAATAGGCTCGGCTTATCTGAAAAACAAAAAAAAACGGCCTCACAAATATATACAAGTGACCCAGGGGTCTCTGCATATTCTTCCGATCCATTAATTCTAGCATGAGTATTCCCGCGACTCCTACACGAGGCGCTGTAGCCACGGGGGCATTGCCCACGGATGTGACATATACTTCTGTTACGGAACGCATTATTGTGGACGAGATATCTGAGGAGGATGACAAAACCTATATTGTTGCGGAAGACGAAAGCAGCGATTCAGAAGAGGATACAGATTATGAATCCGATGCCGATTTTGATTTGGATGAAGAGTTCATAAGTAAAAATTTGGGCGACAGTGTTAGTCTTGTTGACGAATCTTATATCGCTCTAAAAGAAGATAACACATGTACGAAAAGCGAATGGAGCGAGGTTCTGAAGTTTTTGCTAAAACATGAAATCCCGCGCAAAGTGTTCCACTCGGCCCAGGGCCTTGTCACAATCTACCTCTATACCTGCGGCTTTCTGCAGCACCAGATTGCCCGGCCTCTTTGGGCGATGTTTTGGGGCACATTCACTTTCGAATTGGCCCGTTTGAACATCCCACAGGTGAACAAGGCAGTTTTGCCCATGGTCAAGTACCTCATTCGCCCTTCGGAGAGAACCCTGTGGAACGGTATAGTGTTCTACTTGGCTGGCGTCTCATTGGTGCTTACTTTTGCCGCCAAAGACATTGCTGTCACGTCGATATTGCTCTTGAGCTGGGCCGACACCGCAGCATCGACCTTTGGGCGTGCATTCGGTAAGTACACGCCGCAAGTTGCCAAGGGTAAGCTGTTGGCGGGCTCCTTGGCCAGCTTTTCTATGGGCGTCTTGCTGTGCTACTTGTTCTATGGCTACATCGTACCACGCTATCACATTGACAGCCCTGGCAACATGTTATGGACACCCGAGACGAGCAAACTTAGTCTTCATGTTTTTGCGCTAGCCACGGGGTTTATCGCCTCCTTCTCGGAAGCCATGGATTTGGCGGGCTTAGACGACAACTTCACCATTCCTGTTTTAAGCTCAGTGTTCATGACTGCGCTTGTTCAGTACTTTCATATTTAGACACGTTTTGTTTCCTGAGCATCCGCTGAGCTGGTTTCTTTTCCTGTTTTATAGACCTTACTAATCTAGACCGTGATTCACACGGAGTGTTTTACTTTCGACTCTAATGGTCAGAAACCATTGGGAACTCGCACACCAACTACATTCTCGTGATTGGGGTCATGAAAATGATATTATAGACAGATGTTGGTCTTAACCGGTGCTGTAGTGTTGCCTATAAGTACACGTTCTGGAGATGAATATCAAATTTGGCTAGCCCGTCCTGGCCACTTTTTATCAAAAGCTTATTTTCTTTTCCGGGATCGCCACGCTGCTGAAATCGCCACGCTGCTGAAATCGCCACGCTGCTGAAATCGCCACGTTGCACTGAAAGCCCAGCCGAAGTGGTCTCTCGTCTTATATTCACACAGTAACTCCATCACGCTTCGTTTACGAAAAGGCCCACTTAACCCTTTCCTGTTGAAGTTCACAGTGAGACCACGCCTTACTCCTTATATGTTCCTTCAATCCTTTGAGTAAAGTAGCGCACACTCTGGCGCCCGTCGGTTCTGGAGAATGACCCGACCCGACGCGATGGCTCCGCCGTGCGGCTTTACTTTATCCATGTCAAGACCCAACTCACGAATACAATGAAGAAACTGCGATGCAAATATTCAAAATATCAATGTATTTCCCGCTCAAATTGAACCTCGTCAAAAGCTGCGGTGCGGCATATGTTGCCCCGATTCCCATATATGCCGATGGCACGCCTGCTAAAACGGAACCAACAAACCGCGCAATTGGCTCAGAACAGTGCTTCTGTTGTGATATTAACATCTTCGTGTTAATGAATACTCCGCAGGAGTATCCTTTTTGTTTGCATATTAAGTTGCTCAGTGGAAAGGTTGAAGAACTTACATGTTGAATGCTTATAGTTAGTTCGGTTGAATGGTATGGATCAACCTACATCTAACTTTGTATATTCTTAGTGTTTAAAGGATTGGTGAACGATTAGTTGAAAGGTTGGTTAGCTTTTCAACTAAGTGCACCATGTGGAAAAACCTCAGTCTTTTATAAGGACTGAGACATAGGGAGCAACCCCAAGTTCCGCATTGAGCATTTAGCGAGATCCATTGTTTCAGATAACCCCACTCTAAGCTTCACATAAACCCATTGTGTGGTAAGGCTGTGTTATGGTCGAGTGATTTAACCATCCTCATTAAGACTTACCATGCCACCCTTGCAGATCCTAGTCAGTTGACCTACGAAAAGGATCTTGGTAATCAGCACAGTATCGAGGATCTCTTATAAACAGTATTGACACGTGATACTCGACGTCCAAGGCCTATTTTGCAACATCTTCTCTATGTCCGCTCGCGTGGTCAAAAGTACACACGAAGCGCTATCACTGATCTGCGACGAGTTCCCTGCGGTGGTGGTCCCGTCATCGGCAAAAACGGGCTTAAACGCGGAGAGTTTTTCGGAAGATCAATTCCCACGCACACCGCTATCTTTATCGACAAATACTTCATTTAGTGGGTCATTTTTGGCGTTTCTACGTACCTTTACCACACTATCTGAGTGCTGCCACCATCTGAGTGCTGCCACCATCTGAGTGCTGCCACCATCTGAGAGCTGAAATGACGCTAATCGTGGCTGCAAAAGCCCGCAAATGCGTATACTCCCGCTCAATTTTGGCTGGTGATACCCATAGGCATAATAATTACTTGTGCTTCTGAATTTGCAGCTTTTTGCAACGGTTGGCAGATCTTTGGTCCTTGAGGAACACCTGTGGTAGAGCAGTACTCGTGTGTCATCGACTCCACGATGGCGGCTACCGTAAACGTAATCTAGCCTCCTGACAAAGTGCCTGCCGAACATGTAATTGCCTGCGCCGATGATGCACAATGCCTGTTTATGGTGATCATCGTTGTCTCGATTGGGAAATCCAACGATCTGACAGCCAACTCAGACGGCTTTGGTCCCCCAGTGCCTGGAACGCAGTGCCATCCAAGACATCGTCAAGGAGCAATTTTCTCTCGTAGATTTTTCAAATGTTCCTTATATCACTTGTTGGAGAAGTTCCTCTTGGTAAATGGCAAGTCCGCCTTTGATTGCCCTGGTAATGAATGTACGCTGAGAGGCAAGCACCACCACATCGCTGGCAGACTTTCTAAGCATTGAATCCCTTTGATGATTGCAAAAGCTCTACATACTAAATTCTCTTTGAAGATCCAGCTGGGCTATATATGACGAGTCATCGGAGAATTGCGTTTCCAGGAGGGTTGTGGGGTCGGCATTGGGTTATTTATAACACCGTGTTTGACACGCTAGCTCACAGGTAATTTCAGCTCGTCAATTACCCGGGGTTTATAGTTTTTTATAGTGGTTCGACCCAATATAACTTGGGTCCACGTCTACCCAGTGTTGCGAACTTCTCGTACATCGTCGTATTCGGGTCTGTACGAAGGTGCGAAAACGGCGAATTATGATATCGTACAGATGAAAACGAATTCCCATCGTATCCTACTTTCGGATAAACGAAAGGACGATTTCGTAAAGGGTAAGTGAGTATTCTTGGGCGATTTTGTCTCTTTGGTGGGTATGGAAGTGTGGGTTGTAAGAGGAAGCATATCATCCTCTTACTCGAAGAAAGCATGATGATCGCCCCACGTTTGCTGACATTGTCTCGTGCACTGCTGCTAAACACGCTGAATGATGCCTCGTTGTGATGCCTCGTTGTGACGTGGCGTCATTCGAAATACGCATTTCTTGACGCTATCAGTTTGTTTTTTCATCAGATTATAGATCACCGGCTGACAGAATCGATATTGATATCCCTGCTGTGCCCTACTTGCGTTGGGGAAATCTTTAGCTTCATAGTTCATCCAAGCAGGCAACTATTCATTCAAATCTGCCTTACATTGACAATGTTTTAAAAAAACTTGGGACCGCGCTTAAAAATTTTGAATTCATACCTAGCTCAAGAAATTCGGAAGGCCACCCGTAAAGTTCATTTGAACTATCCTTTGCACCGTGTCTTTAGTGCCGGATTCCATAACTTCGACCCCCTGCTGTTCTTGATCCTCGAGTGAATTTTTAACATTTCAGAAGAATGATTTCGACTGCGGTCATTACTTGTTTTGAAGAACATTCCAAAAAAGATGCTGTTCATTGCTAAAAGGGATAGCTCACGAAACGATATAGGGCTCCGAGGCGTGGATCCAAACATTGGGGTGAGGACTTGTATTCAATCGTCTTCTGCGAAGGCACGCGTCACTTTAATCTAACAAACTTTACTGACGACAAACTATCTGCCACTGACAGGAAAGAGTGGGATTGTATTTTCATTTTAATGGAGATAGGCGCTACAAGAGTGTTGTCGGGTTCTATTAAGCTCGTAAAGGCACATCTCCGGTTTCTTACGATATGGCAAGAGATTACTTACTCATACCAGACATCTCCGCGCCCGCGGAGTTTCGCCCACGTGAATGACGTTGTAACAAAGAAGAGAAATCGAATGCTCCCGGGAGCGGTGAAGATATTGGTGTTTCTTGAAAATAGAGAAACATTATTGGGCTCGAAGGGATCTCCTTCAAGCTCTGACGGTGGGACGAGATGGATGCGCTAGATGAGCTGGACGAGCTGCATAAGCTGGACGAAGACATGGATTGAGAAATGAGTGGAGATTCATGTGATACAGTGAGGACAAGCGACGGCAAAGGCAAAGAAGCGGCGGCGGCTGTGGACCTTAGAGCGATCTAAGTTGACATGCTTCCGCGAGACTAATTCTCAAAACGGCTTACCAGTCTGTCGAAAGAGATTACAACATAACTTTGAATAGCTTATATTTCTGGCGTTTATCGAAATGATGCCGATTCATCCCCAAACCATTGGTAATAACACGACTTTCTTATTCCATCGTATTCATCGTAGTTTCGTACACGTCGTACAGGATCTTTTATCCGCATCGAAACGATGGGCCATCGTATCGGATATACGAAATGTACGTCGTATTCGGCTGTGCGATACAACACTACGTCTACTTATCTAATTTCATAGTCCATCTGACGCTTAGAGGAGAAAAAGGGGAATCACTTATTCCTTGAAAATATTTTCTCATAGTGGCGGCACTCTCTTTAGTCGTGCCCCAACCATTTGCCCCAACCATTTGCGTCACACCTTAAAAATACAACACTCGGATAAGTGTATTTTCTGGCGCAGGTGTGCACATCTGCCGTGCACATGGCCAGCAAAAAATCTTCAGGCAGCGCGAAACCAAAAAAAAAAAAAAAAAAAAAAA